>JAOVYX010014610.1:0-31597 GCA_035668315.1 Drosera spatulata
AGAATCAGAATAAAATTGTTAGGGTTAGGGTTTCTTGTACGTTAGGGTTTGATATAAGGGTTAAGGTTTTGTAATGGGTAGAGTTTATTTTTTTCCAAAAAAAATCAATTAAAAAAAAATAGATAAGACCATTACTGAACTATAATCATCCAATAATGAAACGATGTCCAAAATTATAACGATACAATCATCTACACCGGTCATTCATAACATGATGATTAGATCACTCATCTTCTTCTGGTACGTTGGTTGATCTTTCTGTCATAACTTTGTCATGATTTCTCCTATCGTGATCTGTGTAACATTTACACAATTAGCACTCTCTAAGTTTCTTAGGACTATGCTGTTGTTCAATGCCACGTTTGATACGTGTTTCCTTCTTGCGGCCTTTTGTTTGAGATACAACTGGATCCAAGATCACATCATCCACATCTACTACATTGTCGACTCTTCGTAGATCGTATGTCCTTGGTCTTCTAGACTGCCTCCATCTGTTTCATCGGGATCAGGGACGAACTTGGAAATGCTTTTCTTTTCCCTTTCTACTAATTCTAAAGCATCGTTGTAACCCTGTTTCGAACAAGATGCCTGCATTGCTAAATCTTGGAACGATCGACATAGATGGTTGTACCTCATCGTTTGTGATAAGGAGTAATCAACCTAATCTTGTGACATATGGATACTTTGGCCATCAATCCTATTTCCATATTTTCTCCAACGGTCCAGGATGAGGTACTCGGGAATCTCAGTCGTGCAGTTGACATCAAGAAACTGCAACATGTGTCGGCAAATCATACCTGAATGCTCGAACATCAAACAAGTACATGCGATGAGGTCAACCTTCGTGTGATGAGCCAATCTATGCGTCCTTCGTTGTGCCCGAGGATCAAAGGCATTGGTCAACTTATACAAGTCGACATCTTCAGACATGGACTTCTTCAGCAACGCATACTCATTTACCTTTTAAAGCTCGATCTGAAAACTACAAAAGATCTCTTTCGTGTACACCCTTGCACCGTGAGCTTCTAAAGGTGAGTGCAAAACCATAGTACGACTCTTGTAGGTAGTTTCATAATCTGCCTTCCTTTCCCGAGAATACTGTTTCTCCAACGCTTCTTGAGATCTCACAATAAAATCCTTCATTGTCGTCGAGCTGTTAACATATTGATCGAAGAAATGATTCATACCTTCGCTCCATGAGATGGTGCTCATCTCGGTAGCAAAAAAACGTTTTGAATATGTCGGAATCCATTTTTCCTTCACCATGTACAGAGAATGCAACCATTCATTCTCCGTCAACCCATAGTCGATCAGCAGCTGTCGTCATCGTGCTTCGAACTCCTCAATTATTAGTGATTTCATCACACAAAGATGAAAATCATGTTCGAACGTGTCTGGATAACGCGAATAAACATGGTGTAGTTTCTCTGGATATTTTGAACTGATGTGCCAAGAGCACAATGCATGATGAGTGTCTGAAAAAACCCGAGCGATCGCATTGTCCATCGCCCTATCTTGATCCGTGATGATTGTCTTGGGAGCTTTGTTTTTCATTGCTTCCAACCAAGTACTAAAAACCCATTCGAACGTTTCTTCGGTTTCGTCTCTCAAAAGTGAAAAACCGAACAGAATCGAATGATAATGATGATTCACTCTGGTGAAAGGCACGAAAGGCATCGAGTACTTGTTCGTTCGATATGTGGTATCGAACGTAACTGCATCTCCAAAACATTCGTAAGCCATCTGAGATCTGGAGTTAACCCAAACAATTGTGTCGATTCTGTTCTCGGAGTCGGTGTTGTAACGATAGAAAAAATTGTCCATTCCATCGCCATTGACCTTCTTCAAATAGTTCACTGCACCCTGTGCATCCCCGATACTATCATCTCTAACATTTCTCAAATCGCGAAGCTCATTACGGACATCTCTCTCAGAAAACCCGATATTTGTGATGCCTCCGGAATGTGCCGAAAGCACGTTCAGCATTCTCCTCGCCTCGATTCCCGATTCGTCCATAAGAGATATCAAAGATCTCGTAACTGGAGTGATGTTCTCTCTTGTGAACATAAGATTCACTTTGTTAAGAGAAACTAGAGGATGATTATGAGCGCCTTCATACCTTGTAACGACCCAAATGTCTTCCGCCGGACGATGAACGACGAACATTCTCGTTTTATAACCGTACGTTGTACACGATCTTGTTTTCTGATTTTTTTTCCTTCAACTCTAGCTCACTGCTTTCTATTGATTTCCCCGCCAATCGACAAGTGAACATCCGAGAACATAAATCTTCTGAACGTGTGCGTTTCCTACTGAACTTGATATTAATCTGGAATCCCGTACTTTTTATAAAACCTTTGTAAAAAGCCTCCGCTTCTTGTAACGTGTTGAACGTTTTACCTTCAAAGGGCTCTGAATTCTCATATTTCTCATATTCATCGCTTTGGATCGGCTCATTGGAAGCCAAGACTTCTTCATCTTCGAAATCGTAATCAAAATGTGACTCCATGAGAAATTTTTGTGAAATAAAAACAAACCGAAAGTATGAACTGAGTGGATGAAGAGCAAATTTTTCCTATTTGCGTTTTTCAGTAGATCGACACTTGGACAAATGTAATTGGTTGAACATCAATTCCAGATCTAAAACATATAAATACTGACACGTGTGCAGTTTTGATTAGTTAAAATCTGTCACCCACTATAAATTTCACCGGATGCATTGACACGTGTGATAATTGACTACCTTTCGGGAAAAAGAATACCTGAAGCATGGCTTCCACTGTAAACAATACCGGATGGGTCCACTATAAATTTCATTGGATGCATTGATACGTGTCTGATAATTGACTGCCTTTCGGGAAAGAGAATACCGGAAGCATGGCTTCCGCAGTAAAGAATACCGAAAGCAGTCTCATTTTAATGTAAGGTCGTAATCGTACTTTCATCTATTTTTAACCTCCGGAAAAATTTATAACGGTAATCCATTATACTTTACAACGGATGTAATAAAAATTCTTTCAATCTTATGCGTCCATCTCACAGATGAACGGCTAAGTATTGTTGGGTATATAAGGTTCCGCAGTCAACATATGTCATGGATTATCACTCATTACTTATATCTTATGATTTTCTCTATAATTATTGTTAGAGCAAAGATATATTAATGACGAAAGATACAATCTCTATTATATTAATAGTCATTATTATATTATGATCCATATGAAGTAGATTGTATAGGATTTCTCATCTTTCAATCAACCAAATGATTAGTCAATATTCATGGCCTTATTATTAATGTTAATTAATCTCTTTAATTGTCATTACTATCATATGAAAAAATACATCTCATAACGTTTTATGTGTTGTAACTAATGTACCAAATTACAATGATAAGATAAATATTTTCATATCTATGATTGATCCACTAACTAGTAGTAATTCTATATGTTCTGTATTACATTTCATCACATAGCTCAAACCTATAATTTTGATAGTTTTAGTCTCATTTCACTTTGATAATTAATTAGTTTATTTCGTTTCTATTCATTTCTTATAAGCAACCCCAGCTTTCAAATTAAAAATAATTCATAATCTTGATTTCTCTATAGCGTTTGAATCATCTCATTCTTTGTGTGAACGATCCTTCATTATTATACTCTATTATTATTTGTTATTAGTGAGGGTATTAATTTGAATCACTAACGACAATGCACGCCAAATGTATTGTAGCAATTTTGTATTCTTTATATTAAAAGTTCCAGATGAAAAAACATTATATATATATATATATATATATATATTAGAACGGCACAAAACAAAATCGTTACAGATAATATATGATAGGAAAAATAATCGGTAGTGTCTGCAAATAATTCTGTCACAGTTCCCCTTATTCGAGCACCTGTTGAGGAGTATTTAAAAGCGAGTGGGTATGCTCTCTCATGTCGAAATATAAATTATGGATATCAAAATGTCAGACCGATTAATTATATTAAGATATCTTAAATAAGATCATGAGTATTTATGTAACATTTCAATGGTTGATGATCCATGGCATGCGTTGGTTAGGAGGGATTATACAGTCAACATTATTTAACCGTTTATTTGTGATATAGACGGCCAAGATTTAAAGAATTTTTGTTATATTCGGGATTCTTTTTCCTGCAATCCGGGATTCTTTTTTCCGGAAGACAGTTGATTTGTTTTTGTACATGCGGGATTCTTTTTTTCGGAAGACAGTTCATTTTTTTGGTACATCCGGAATTCTTTTTTTTGGAAAGACAGTTCATCCGGGATTCTTTTTCCCGGAAGGCAGTTGATTTTTTTGGTATATCCAGGATAAATTATCACAGATACCGTGTTTTTTTTTTTATCTGATAGGGATGAGTTTGATTTTAATTCAGCCGTTCATTTTTTAAATGGACGGCTGACTTTTGTTGACTGACTAAGTTTACGCAGCCAACGTTGGCTGTGGATCATCTCTCTATTTCAATATAACATAGATAATAAATAAGAACAAACCAAAAGAAAAATAAAAGATTTGGCCCTAAATAATAATAATAATAAAACATTTCTAATTGTTAATAATTGGCCCATTCTGAAATTGATGCTCAATCACTAAAAAACTTAAATTATACCCAAAGTCCAACCCAAAATAGCTCTCAAGCATTTTAATAGAGAAAAAAACATCTGAAGATTAACTCCGACCCATGTCTGCTGATCTTGCGGCTTCAAACAACCATGCCCATCTTCAACCTCCATCACCTCCACTACACCACTAACCCATGATTCATCTTCTTATCCTATCCAAATCAACCGTATAAATACCCATAATCAGATGGGCCAAAGACATCACATAAAATTGCACAATCACATGCCATCTCCAGAGCATAAACCTTACAAGTCATTCTGAGCAGCCGACAAAGGCCAAGACGAACAGCCTCTCTTGGTGTGCCCAGCAGCGAGTCACGACGCTCGGCATCATCCAGCAGAAACTATTCCAGGGCCTCGAAGCTCGAAGCATCGACAAGTCAAGACGATCTTGCATCGACATCGTCCAGTCCCTATAGGAGATATCGTGACCATAGGTTGGTCATGGTGAGACGACTTTGATCTTCTGTGAGCTCCTACTCCTCTTCCTACCTAGCTAACCCAAGCCTCGACGGGATCTGGTGACGGGTCAAGGAGGTCGCAAAGCTCCTGCACCAAGCAGCTTGCGAGGTGTTTGTGTGTGTGTGTTCAAGGTGTTAGCATTTCTAGATCACATCATAACATATAAAGTTGTCTATAAATGCTGTAACTACATCCCTGCGTGTTTAAGTGTCATATGGTTCTTTACTATTGTCATGAGATTGATTTGTTTGCTAGCTTAAAATGAACTCATGTCATGGATGGTTAATATACATTATGGTTAGGGGCATGCTTCTTAAAGATGTTCAGGTCAATGCGTGTTGCTGGTCGCATAAACTATCATTATACTTGGAACCCTACTTAATCCAATAGCTAATGTCATTAGTTATTTAAATCACGTTCAAGTGAAGAACTCAATTTAAATCTATTTTCAAGTGAATTGATTCTTAAAACCATAATCAAGTGGTGCTTAATCCATTTTTAAGTGATAAATTATGGATTAATAAGTCAAAACTTTAAAAATATTTTAATTACGTGAATGACCTGATCTTGGCCACCCCAAGTCGTAAACAACATTTTATGGTTTAATCGTTGTTTTCTCTTTTATATTTTGTTGTGTCTAACCTGTCTTTCAGAACACCTATCATATCGAGAAAATTGATGAAAACCTTCGAAAGTGGAAATCACTCCGATTGGGATGATGGTTACAAGCCGATCGAAACGATCTTTTCTTATTTAACCTAACTCTCGAATCCAAAATCTCAGCCCACGGATCCATACCTTATCTATTCCCCTCCTAGTTGGGACTCAACTATGTGAACGAACACGCTCTTGCTGGTTCCCATATGAATTATTCAAGCACTTTCTTCACCATACCTCATTTCCCAAACTCCATACAATTCTTCGCCATCTTTTTTCACAATCACAACAGGATTGTCAATCTGCTAGTAAGGTTGAATATGACGAGAAATTAACTGATGCATGAATAATAGATATTCCGGTATCAAAGTTTTCAAAACCAGCCTTTGAAAAAAAAAAAAAGGGCAGCATAGGGTGACGAGTTACAAAGTTTATCCGTGGACTAACAAATAAACACAATGGGTCGTTAATGTACAATACAGCCTCTGTATGCACTGCTACATATTTAACAACAAATAACAGATTGACAGCCAACAAGATATGATGACAGCAAAGGCATAAAATGGTCACAATGACCCTGAGCACTGCTAAATAATCTCAACTTATCTAAAACATTCTGTCAGCTGAACTTTTACGTGAGGCTACGGCGGCTTAATAACTCACCGCTCCACTTCCACAACAGAGACCTTTACGGAAGCAAATGCAGTCAACCAACTGTGTATGGAAGATTCAAACTCATATGAGTTTGCTGATGAAGGATCAACATCAATCCAGTTCTAGCCAATAAACTCAACATGCGAATTACACTTCAGGGTTGCGTGAAACTGAAGTTTATTGATATGCTCCAACATCTTAGTCAGGAACTGCACGGAGAGAATCATGTGAAAGTTTTCATCAAGGGTTGGGCCACCCTTCATGGTTTGGATGGCGACATCAGCGCCATGTGATTTCATGAATCCGAGTAGTAGAGGATTAGAGAAAGAACTGACATTATTGACATCACAGAGCTGGACGAAGCAAAAGAACCAATAGTTAGTGAAGTCAATCACCACAAGAAAACCGATCCAACACCTTAACTTGGTAAGAATTCAGTTTAAATGAAGTTGCTTAAACTACACAAAACAGCACTAAACCAGCATTGTGTACTGTACACTATCAGAACATCAAATATGCCAATAACCAGAGAAGTGACCGTTGAGAAAAGCATCTTATATTTCAAGTCATTCCTAGACTTCTAGACAGTTGGCTTTGATGGTAATAAGCTGGTTGAAATACAACACCAACGAGCATCTTGGTGGTCTTGGATAATATTCTCCAAAATTCTGGTGGATGAAATGGCGGATAATTTTAGGCTGAGTTACCAAAGAGCCATTTCTTTTGACAATTTAACTGCATCTGAAAGGTGATATTAAGGAGGAGCATAGGAAATGCTGAAAATACTTTAAAAAAAAGTTACAGAAATACAGAATGAATAGTTTGGGGGGATTTTGCAAGAGGATAATAGTGAGAACATATTTCTTTCTACTTACTTTTAAAGAGCCAGCATGATAATGAGCGAAATTGGTTCAATAATCGGAACAGGCATTATATCAAAAGGAGCCGAGGGGAAGTCATCTAGTTTTATGCTGACCTCTAAATATTCCACACCCGGCTCCGCCAGGTGTACTAAGACATCATTGGATGACAATGAAATCAATATCCCAGACGACCCAATAGGTGATTGCAATATCTCCCAAGGGGATTTCATCAGAATCTTGTGCTTCTTGTTCTTCTGATGAACTGCTGACTAATGGTAGCCTCTCGTTTTCTATAAGCCAGACCTGACAGCAGGATAAGACATCAAGGCAAATATTGAAATGGGGAGAAGATTGCCTATCATGAGAAAGGCAAGAGAAGCCTGCTCTTTAGGCTATAACATCAAATTGCGCAACGGACGGCATTATAACAGAGACATGAGAAATAAAACATCAAGGTGAAGTGTAAGATACTTAAAATGCGAATCCTCAAGCAATATCCTGTCAGTTTGAGATAGGGTTTTTTTTTTAACTCAACAGTATACAGTAAAACAGAGCCAATGGTCTTCGTTAACTAACAATAAGCCTACCTTTTCGGAGTCAAACCCAAAGTGATCGTGATGTAAAAATAACTCCTTCACAGATTGAGCATCAAGTTTCGAGGAAATTGCAATTAAAGGAACACTTGCACGCAATTCTGCCTGCAATACAAGCAATCATCCCATTAGAAGATAAAGGTACACCATGCGTACCTAGGGGGACCATAGCTTTTGAACATCAAACAGCTGTTTACTGCATGCATTTGCAATGCAACTGATCTGGTAAATAATAATAAGCATAAGAATTTAAAAAAAAAAAAAAAAAAGGACTAAGAACAACTTGAACAAATTTGCATGTCTGTATTGAGGAGATTTTCCCAACGAAAGTGCTAGCAACTTTCCCAATGCTGTGCTATCAAATGAAAATGATACAGAAGCACAGAACAGACGGCAAGGGCAAGGCTAATCCAATATTGGAAAGGACATCGTCACTAGATTGATCTGGAATCAATCATGCTTACACGGATTAAGAAGACCAATTAAACTGATCAAGGCCGATTGGCTGAAACTCTGTTGGTCAAACACACATTGTTACAATTAGTACTCATACACATGCATATTTCGATACTTCCTTTATTTTTACATAGAATACACATATTTTTACGGCAATTGGCTGCAGCGACTTGTGCTTGAAGCCCATGTGACCTACGGAGTATAAGTTGTTAGGTTAAAAGCACAGGTCACATGTGCTTGGAGCACAAATCCCTGTACTCAAATGGCTGTAGGCTCTTTAACCCCTCTTTTCCCTATATACATGTAGATATATAAATAAATGTAATACTTCAAAACATTTATTTCCATGTTGCAAATAAACCTAACAGGATTCTGGAGTTGACCATAAAAAAAGATCGGAGTCGAAGTTGTCTGATTGAAGGTGGAAAAATACAAAAGAGAGGAAAGAATTGGTATGAGAATAGCCAACCAGCGCACACACCATATTGAAAACCTACTCAGAGAAAAGTGGAACACAAAACCCGCTCATGTTCCTAGAATTCTGGAATAAACAGTCACTGACTAAATAAATGTGCAATCAAGGTATCAAACAGCAAAAAAGTACAAGCAGTGTCATGATGTGAGCTCCTAATCAGCGGCAGAGCGAAAAAAATTCTAATTTGTTCCTTCCCTGAGATAAGGGTTCGAAATTTCAAATTAACTACAATCCAGACCTTCACCATTGACCTTATTTGTTTCTCATTGAATCCAAACTCAGTTGGAGGAGTAAGACTTAATGCGAAAGATGAATCAAGAAAAACAGAACTGCACATGATCACTTTAACCTTAACACAAGAAATTTGGTTTTGCCTCATTTACTTGAGCAACATAAAACCAAAAGCATACAGCGTTTGCATATCCTAATTTAGCCTTGTCTGAGACCTATCTATTCATACGAACATACCCAGCAATGGATCACTCAGCAAGAAACAAACATCCAAGATAACAGTACAAGCAAAACAATCAGAAAGATGCAATCATCCAGCATGTAGGTCACAAAAGTTGATGGAGTAACACAAAACTATGATAATAGACAGCACCTGTACAAAATTGTTCTGTTCTGAGAGTAGCTTATCCAGGTCTTCAAGGCCAGCAAGAGGTTGAACCTTTTGCTTTCCACCAGTCAGTACTAATACTGGCGCATATTTGCCTTCTGAAATGAGGTTCAGCCCCCTTTCTTGCAGATCAGAATGTACATCTGGCTTCCCTTTCCATGCACTTACCAGGCAATCCTCTGATACGTTCAATTTACATGTTGATTCCACTGTTGATACAGCGTTGTGGAATTCAATCGAATTACTCCTGAAAAGATCGAAACATTTCGATCAAGGAAACCAATTGAGTTCCGCCAGATAAACATGTAAAGATTCTATCATTGTGTCCCCTGCTAAGAAACTAAATTAGAGCTGCTTAAGCTTGTCTTTCACGTCTGTTCCTTGTAGATACAGCAAATAAACTATCTGGAAAGAGTGTGAATCTTGATGAGTGAATCTTGATTATATTAAAATCTAACCTGCACTACTTGTAAGAGATACAACTCCTCATGGTCAGATCCAGGGCTTATAAATATGTTGTATAGACTTTAGATGATAAATCTATACATGTTCTTTGAGGTTATTTTCTAGCAGGGCATTCCAACTCAGCAGTTTCTCCATGTTGTTTAGTACTTATCGTAGCTGATATGCCCCTGGTTCAAATAAGTATGGTTGTTTCGCTTTGTATACTGTTCTATTTTCCATTTTCTTTTTGTTGGTCTTACGCTCCATTCCTACCCTAACAAAAGATTCTGGCTGTGCCCTCGAACCTACTCTCATGAAACCAAGCACGTATGCAGCTTGTATCCCCTCCTACTCCATCAAACAAAAACCAGAAAGTAAAGACAATCACAACCAATAGGTGATCACATGTGCTACAACTCAAATTTTACCGCAAAAAGTGAAAATTCTACTGGTCCTCCCCTCTCTCCAGAGAACATAAACTATCAACCCATTTATTCCCTCCTTCTGCAAGTGTTTGATTTGTTGGGGGTCTTTTGTTATCCACAAGATCTAGATTTGTAAAGCAAAATTTGCAGTCTTAGATAACATACTGCAAAACCAGCTTTACACTTAAATCAGAGGAAAAAAGGCACATGAAGAACAAGTGATGCACATCCCCACTGTCCGCTCCATAAAGCATGCAACAGTAATCTTGAACAAGCACTTTCGCCAACCGTCATCCATTTTCTCTATTTGGTGTATATTGTTTGCAAATGACATTGCTTGATTGACGAAACAAAAAAAAGGAGTTAATGATAAGTTGGAGAGATGGCAGAAAATATTGGAGACGAAGGGTTTTAGGTTCGGTCAAACGAAGACTGAATACAAGGAAGGAGTGTAAGTTTAGTGAAGTCTCGGTTGCTCATGACTCGGAGGTCAGATTTGGCTCAGAAGTGATCCCTCATACACACTCCTTCAAATATCTACTATCATCCAAGAAAATGAAGAGATTAATGAAGATATCATACATCGTACGAGAGCAGGTTGGCACTTGGCATTAATGGAGAGAAGCCTCGGTAATATTGTGCGACAAAAAGATCTCCTTAAAACTCAAGGGTAAGTACCATTGCACAGTGATAAGGCTAGCAATGTTGTATGGAGTGAAATGTTGGCTTATGAAGAAAGCACAAGTGGATAAGATATATGCAACAGAGATGAGGATGTTGCGTTAGATGTATAGGGTTTCATTAAAAGATGAAATCCCGAACAAAACAATAGTGTCTGGGCGTGGCCGTTATCGATGATAAAATGCGAGAGAAAAGATTAAGACGATTAGGTCATGATATGCATACAGACCCAAAAGACTCGATAACGTGTAGACTATCAAGTCGATGGGAAGTAAAGAGGATAGACGGTAGAGGGAGATCGAAGAAGCATATGAGTGCAGTTATTAAGCAAGACATGATCCTACTCGAACTCACCTGTGACATTGACCTAAATTGGTATGTTTGGCACAACAAGATTATAGTAGTAGGATAGCTTTAGGGGGATGATCGTCTTTATGACAGCAATGAGATAGCTTTAGCGGTTTGTTTTCATGATAAAGTTTCAGTCCCTATTGGATTATTATTTATTTCTACTTCTGCATTTACTTCTATTTTTATATTCTTGTACTTCTATGTTATTATTTTATTTCATTTTAAATTTGTTTATTGTGGTATCAGGAAACAGTCTCTTTACAGTTTACAGTAAGAAAAAAACTGCATACATCTTACCCTCCCTAGACCCTATACATAACGTGAAAACTGGGTTTGGTGTTGTTTTTACTTTTTTCCCCAACAATCAACATCATGCTTCATGCCTATGCATCATAGACACAACTCAAGTCTTCGACCAACCTACGCCGACTAATCGAGGTTTGCCTACTTCATTACTTCTTTGGAACTAATCGCTATTTTATAATTACTAGAATACTAACCTATGTATTGCGCGGTAAAAGATCATATGGTTAGAAATAAGATTAGATTAATTTAAATATAATTTTTTCGATGTCATTTAGAAGATTTTGAATTTTTTACTCGTCTTATAGAATCAAGATAACCAATTCAGGAGTATTACAAATATAATTTGAAGAATTTTTTTTTTTATACATTTCAACATTTGTAAATGAACTGATTTCAGTATTGAAGATATATATAATTCTTTTTATAGATTGCTTATATGATAATACTCATAATATAAGATATAATTTATAATTTTTTTATAAAATAATTATATGGAAAATCTTTTAGTTATGTTATAAGTGTGAATTTTTTTTGTGACATAATAAATTCATATATATGATTGTTACGATGGTTTTAATTTGAGAGAATTACCTATTAGTCATCAAAATCTAAAATATTTACCAATTGATCATGCCCCATTATCTTATTTATCAATTAATCACTTACCAAAAACAAAAGATTTTATAATCAACAACTCTTCAACAGTGCATCCATTGTTAACAACAAATTCTAACTCTTCAACAACTCTCGTTGTCATCCTTGTCGTCATGCGACCAACAATACTTCTATTATTTTCAACGGTACGTCCATCATTTGTTGACAACAAATCCACTTTGCAAAACAATGCACCTAAGTTTTCAACAGCACCATAAACCCATCAAACAAATCCAAACATTCCAAAATCGCATCACCCCACTGCCCAAAAAAGCAATAACAAACTCAAAACCCCAACTTTCACCAATTAAGCCCCAAAAAAACATTAAATCCTCTAAAAAAAAACCAAAAGTTCACACTCATCCTTGAACAGTGTGACGAGGAGGTCAGTTCGATCACCGACCTAGGAGACAGGTTCTATTTAGTCGATGGTGAACGATTCCACTTAGTGGTGGTGTGAATGGTCTTTGATATTTGGTGATGTAGTTGAAAACAAAGAGGTAGGAGAAAACCATGATTTAAATTTTAAATCAAAAAGTAAAAGGCGTTAACAAGAAAGGAATGTGAATATTTTTAAAGAGCATAGAAGGGATAAAAGTGGGAAGTTTATTTATTTGTATTTCTTTAAAAAATCAATTGTTAAATTATAAAACATGCATGACCTTTTGGTAAATAAGATTGAAAACCATCACTTATTGGTAATTTTCACTTTTAATTTTGATCACAAAGTTAAATTCATTGTTAAACTTTTAAGATTTCAATTTTTAAATTGAGGATAACTTGATATATTAAGTAATGCTTTAAATATTGAGGATAAATTGATATTTTATATCTTAGTTAATTGGACATTAAAAATTTTCAAATGACTAGAGTGCTCTGTCAAGCCATGCCATTTGTCATGTTGTTTTCCGTTTTGTGTAATATTACACACACACACACACATATATATATATATATATCTATATATGCATGTAATTAGCAATACAGTATAAACAAATCAAAGATCAATGACTAAAATCTGAAATCAAACAGAAAATTCAGGATATCAAGGCATTATTTAAAATGCATTTTGGCAAAGGAAAAAACATATAATCACTTCACCTTACGAACCCAATTTTCAAGAAAAGAATATTCCTAAAAAAGCAAGATCTATTCAAATGAATCAAGAATTACTAGAATTTTGTAAAAAGGAAATTCAAGGATTATTAGATAAGGGCTTAATTAGACCCTCTAAATCACATTGGTCATGCGCTGCATTTTATATTAATAATCAAGCTGAGAAAGAAAGAGGAGTACCAAGATTAATAATTAATTATAAACCCTTCAATGAAGTTCTCTAATGAATAAGATATTCAATACCAAATAGAAGGAATTTATTGAATAGATTATTCAACGTAACCATTTTCACAAAATTCGATATGAAAAGTAGATATTGACATATTCAAATAGCAGAAGCTGATAAATATAAAATAACTTTTACAATTCTATTTGGTCATTATGAATGGAATGTCATGCCATTTGGATTAAAAAATGCTCCTTCTGAATTTCAAATATAATGAACGATATTTTTAATCCATATATCAAATTTATTCTTATATATACCGATGATGTATTAGTATTCTCTACTTCATTAGATCAACATTTTAAACATTTGCATACATTCTATAATGTAATTAAAAGTAATGGATTAACTATCTCAGTTTTCAAGATGAAATTATTTCAAACTAAGACACGTTTTCTTGGCCATTATATATTCAATGGCACAATTAAACCTATAGAATGAGATATCGAATTTACTGAAAAGTTTCCAAACGAAATCAAAGATAAAAATCAAATTATAGCGATTTTTAGGATGTCTTAATACATTGCATAGTTTTTTCAAATTTAAGACAATTGTGTAAATCCCTTTATCAACATCTTAGAAAAGATCCTCCTGCATGATTTAGTGAGCATACCTCTACTGTCAAACAAATTAATAACAAACTTAAATTTTTACCTTGTAACATATACCTCATCCTGAAGCTTCTCTTACAGTTGAAACTGATATCTCTGATATTGATTATGGTGTAATTCTAAAACAGCAAATTTCTAATAAAGAACAAATTGTACGATTTTATTCAAGTATTTGGATTGGCCTGTAAAAAAATTAATCAACCATTAAAAAAAAATTTATCTATTGTTTTATGCATCTTAAAATTTCAAGATGATCTTTTCAATAAAAGATTTCTTTAACGTATCGATTGTAAATCAGCCGAAGAAATTTTAAACAAGGATATCAAAAATCTTGTTTCTAAACAAATATTTGCACGATGACAAGCTTTGTTATCTGTTTTTGATTTTGAGATTGTTTATATAAAGGAAAAAACCAATTCACTTTCTGGCTTCCTCACAAGAGAGTTTTTGCAAGGGAAGCAAGAGTGAGAGCCATGTCTTCCACAAAAAAGAATGAGTCTGATAAGACAGTGCTGTCATTGTCACTTACTCAAGGATCAGCATCTCCGATTACTCTAAAAAAACATCTAGGTTAGTATCTTTGAGTCCTTCCCAATCCAAATCTATTACTCCATATTCTTCAAATTGGTTTGCAGCACTAACTGATTTTCCTCCATTATCGTCTAACTCAAACCCTGTCTCATATGCTCAAATTCTCCAAATTCAACCTCCTAAAGCTTCCAGTACTATTGCTACCTGCAATCAACCTGCATATATGTCTCATTATTATGTTAAACTTTTTACTCAAAAGGTTTTACTTACCATTCGATCTCCCAAAGATCTCACAAAAAACCATGTTCAAGAAGATGTTACTCAATATTTTCCAGTCATTTTTTTGGTCACTAAGGGATTCTCGAAAAAATTATAATATTTATCGTAACATTCTTATTGACACTAGTTCGGTTGAGATTATTGATCGAGCTAACCACGATACCCCAAATCACATCTCTTTTTCTAAATGTTTTATTCACAAAATTGAACATGTTGACAAATGAAATAATTCTAGGACTCTAACTCCGCCACTTTTCTTCCAATTCTTCATTGGGATACAATTATCAAGATTACATGGATGTCTAATGTTGTGTCTTTTATCTTCGTCCTTATAATCACTCATGGTTTATTTAGTTCAAAAAGCTTCATCCTACTGATCAATGGTCTGTACCTGTATGGATTGTTGACTGGTGGAAACTCATCGGTTCAACCTCAAAAATATTTCCCGCCGAGGTTCAAGCTTATTTTCAAATTTACAAAAGTACCCTGGATGTTCATTTTTCAATTCTTTATGAGATTTACTTCCATCAAGATTATCAAGTTCCATGGATTCTATCTTGGGATTTCGAGCATCGATGTCCCAATGCTAACGAACCTGCTGAAGTTCATCGACTTTTCAAGGTCAAATGCTGGCCTAAGTTACAAATTGGTTTTATTCCTCCTATTAGTACGCGCATGCCCCCAGCTCCTCAACAGGCGTCTGTTCCCGATACCTCATCATCATCAACCACCGTTGATGCTCAAGTCCTTATTTCACAACGCGAAAAGGAAGCTCTGCAAAGGGAAATAGCACTTCTTAAGAAGGATACGACATCACCAATGCACCCTATCTATCAAGATTTTCTAGATCCATATGACGACATCGATGATGACCTACTCAATGATGAATGAAAATAAAGTCAAAAGATTCCAAAGATAAAGTATTTTCCACTATCTTTAAAAAAGATTTTCCATTATAGCAAACTGTAGAATACTATGTGTCGTGTTGTACTATTATGCCTTGTAAAGTGTCTATGGTGTTATGTCATGAGTTGTGAAGTGTCTATGGTGTCTAATGGTGTCAAGTCTACTATCTCAAGTCCAGCCATATGGTCACTATTGAAGATTCTTCAAGCCATTATTAAAGACTGCAAACAGTGCAGCACCGGATATAAAAAGATATCCCTCCTCCAACATAGAGGAAGTTTTTCAGAAGAAGAATTTCAAGAGAAAACGCAGCACCTCGAGAGAACTTTTTGTGTTAGAACTTTTTGTGTTATATATTTTATAAGCCGATTTTTAGGATGAATCTTTTGAGCCCTATAATTCATTATTTACGTAAAAATTGATTTTGAATAATATAATGGGGAATGTGATTGTGTGGCTAGCCACAAATAACGTTTTGTGTGGCTAGTTTTAAAAACAAACAGATCTAATGGTCCAAAGTCACTAACCAAAAATGAATGGTGAAGATCAAACACTAACTAAACCAAAAAAAGAAAAGAAAAAACAACATGAAGATCTCATCGGTGCGATTCATCAAGTTCTTCATCGAAATCACTTTATCCTCTTCAAACATTATTATAACTCGTCAACAATTCATCATTTGCTATTTGCTTCTAGTTTCTCATCCTTCTTCGAGCCCTTTTCTCTCAATTCCTCTCCGTTTCCGAATTTCTAGGGTTTTCAATGATTAAATTCAATTTTGGGTATTTTCAATCGAGTTCCTCTTCGATTTGAATAAGTAGAAATGGGTTGTGACTTGTAAGGTGTTAACTAGATGATGTCCGACTTGAGTAGATTATAAATCCACCAAAAGATTACACTGAATCTGGGTTCAATTGAAATCAACGTCCTTTCTTTCCCTCTTTCTCAATTTTTTTTCCTTGGTTTTTTCTTTTGTTTTGGTTCAATTAGTGTTTAATCTTCACCATTCATTCTAGTCATTAAATTTGGGCCATTGGAAACTGTTTGTTTTTAAAAGCTAGCCAGACACAAGATTATTTATGACTAGCCACACAATCACTTTGCCCTAATATAATATAAGCAATGCATAGAAATAGTAACATATAATTTAAAATCTTGGATCAATTTATCTATAAATGTTGAATTACTTCAAAAAGTCATCAAGTTATATTGTCAAAAATATATGATTTGAATCAGGTTTTGTAGATTGCATAAGATCACCATTAAATTCAAATTTTTTTATAAGACGAAACAATTATGTTTAATTTAACTCAGGATAGAGCTAAATCCAAAGCAGAATTGGCTTATTCCAGAGCAATTTTTCTTTCTTGGTAAGTTTATTTTTAATTCTAAAACATGGATGCTCTGGAATTAGTGTTTTTTGCTCTAGATTTAGTCATTCCCTTTAACTTAATGCTGCAATCTTTATTACTCCCTTCGTTAATGCTACAACACTTGTCTATTTGGACAGTCCCAAAATAAATACAACATTTCTTATTTAGTAGTCTTTTCACAAAAAACAATTACCAAAACAATCACTATCTGTTACACTATTTTCTCTCACAACTGCTACAGTAAACTCCAATATCATAAAAAAAATATTCTTTCTTCACGAAATTCCACAAAAATTCAACACTAATAAATCCCCGTGCTGAGTTAATGGGTTGTTTATATTATGGAACGGAGGGGGAGTATGATATTTTACAGTGCAGCGTACGGATTAGTACTCTAGTATATATAATAACAGATTTTATTGCAAATCTTGATGAGCTGCCAAACTGCACAAGACAAACGTTCTTAACAACCTTGAACAGCATCATCCTAAACTAACATTTATAGCCTTTTAATGTGTTTTACAGTGTTTTAAGATCATTTTAAGGCCGTTTTACTATCCTTTTAGCCTTAAAATGATCTTAAAACACTATAAAACACATTAAAAGGCTAAAAAGATCATAAAATAGCCTTAAAATGATCTTAAAACACTATAAAACACATTAGAAGGTTAAAAACACAATAAAAATAACTCAAATCTCTTCAAAACACAAAAACGAAAGAAAACTGATAAAAACATCATAAAACATCATAAAACAGCCTCAAATAACTTGAAACGCATGAATCGATCGAAAGAGCTTTGAAATGACCTTAAAAAACTCGAAACCACATGAAAAGACTAAAAACACCAGAAAACTACCTCAAATAACGTTAAAATACAAAAAACTACAAAAAGAACCTTTAAATGACATTAAAACACTCATAAAAAAAGCTGTAAAACCTAAAAACAACATAGAAACAACCCAAATCTCTTCAGAATAATACACAACAACGAATGAAAAGTGACAAAAACAGCATAAACATGCTTAAATAATTTAAATCCACTTTTCAACCAAAAAAAAAAAAGAAAAGAAAAAGAAAAGAACAAACCATACAGCACAATCCATTTCATTCAACGAAGATGACCAGCTAGGAACAAAGCTGGTTCAATTGCTGACTAATCTAATCTTCAAGACCTAAAAAAATGTCTGCATTTCAGTTCGTTTTTTTCTTGATTTCACTAAGCTATAGCTAGGACACTAAGAATTTGGCCCTAATAAAAAACCATATTTCACATAAAACCGTATTTAGTTGAAGTGGTTTTTAATCACATAAACATCATATGGCAACCTATTCCAAAAAAATGTTATGATTCAAGGCAATAGATGGGTAAACCTTTAAGATAACTTGCATTCCGATAAGATCAGCACTATAAAATTCACCCTCCTCCAACATTGGTCTATCGTGCTCTTGGACAAGCAAAGTTGCTCCGATCAGCTGCTTAGCCTGAGGAATTTTGGAATGCAAATTGATTAGAAATATGGGTGACTAAAGCAACATCTGGAAAAGAATAAAAGAAAGGAATTCCTATAATCTACTTTGGGTTCCTTACCAGCATGAATATTATCAGGACCTAAAAACTAAAATAAGAAGCATAACAATGCAGCAATAGAAGCAGAAGAATATGAAGTACCTTAGCAAATTGAATATGTTAAGAGCAGCTAGAAAGAGAGAATAAAACACTTGTAGCATTAACACCTTTTCTTGAAATATTGAAAATGGGAGCAATAACTACTCAGACTTTCAATTGTAGAGGTAGCCATATCGGGAATGTGAATTACTATTACCAGAATACAAGAAAAGGCGCGAGCATAGAGCTCCTATGCTGCATAACATAAACGAGCGTCCAAAATTGCTGAGTATTGAAACAGGTTCACCGGTTGATGGAACTTACACGTTCCATGAAAAACATAATAGCAATTCTAAGTAGGGGACCAACATTCAAAATATCTAGGAAAAATGGCTCCACAAACAAATTGAAAGCTTGCATTATTATTCATTTATTTGGAATAGTTATGCTATGAACATAGTTCTTTTAGATTAGGTAGATTGACAGATGAGATAGGAACTTCAACAGCAGAGATACCTTGTAGATTGTACGGAAAAGAACTGACGCTGAGTGATAGGAGGACATGGACACAGGACAGAAATAACATTAAAAGAAATATTTTGACAAAAAAAAAAGGAAAAGAAAAGAGAAAATAGCATTCTTGAAGAGCACCTGATCTGCATCGTCAATGCCATCAAATTTCGCTATCCATGATTTATGCTTGGAATGGATGCGCCCAGAGACAAGCTCAACTTCTTGTACGCCCTCTCTCCCGAAAATCTTCCTCCTCAATCATCTTTTTCCCGGGTATCAAGAAAACGAATCATACATCATATAGTAATCAAATTAGGATACAGGATTAATTTGGCAAACATAGATTACGAAAAAATTAAAAAGAATGAAAAAATCTAAAAAAATCAAGGATAAATTCAACATGAGAAGGATACGATGATTAATACGGAAAAAAGTCGAAATATAGGATTAATACGGGTTTCAAACGAAAAAACAGAGGAGTAGATGTTCTTGGAAACCCTAATTTTGTGTGAAGGTTTTAATTTCTTTTTTAATGAAGGTTTTAAGATATTTAGGTTATATTTAAAAAATTTAGATTTTCCCATATTGTACGTGAAATCCGAGAAAAGTATGAATTATACGCAAATTATACAAAAAATCTGAATTATACATGAATTATGCTAAAAATACGATTTCAATTTGACTAACGAAAAATCCGTGGATTTTTTTATAAAATACGCAAATTATTCACAGATTTGGTTACAACTATGGGAAAACCTAAAAACTCTGCAAAAGAAGAATGACCTCAAATAAGCATTTTGGCATATTATTCCTTACCTTGGAGAATCGCATTTCAGGAAAATCAGTGGCATGTTTTATGGAAATCTCTCCCTTTAATCCATGTGCATCATGAAGGTAACCAACATCAATAAATTCTGAACCACTGGGGCTTGCTTCCACGGTTTCATCAATGGCTGTATCACAATAACAACAATATTGAGCCAAATCATACTAATATCCAAAATCAAAAGAACCCAACAATAAGTTTGAACCAATAAAGAAGATATCTAGGTATTTTTAATGACCCCTAAACATGATCATCCAACATAATGCTACAATAAACTTAATACCAACATAAAAGGTATGGTTATTTTTTGAAAATTGTTGGGATTTAATATATGACGCCCGCATGACATGATGATGTGGCGACTTATATGGAATTTGAATATATGTGGTATTTAAATTCCGATTAGTTATCCACAAATAATTGCAGATAACTATTATCCGAGATTTGATTTAGCTTTCAAATCTTGTTATCCTCGTTATATAATCAGTTTAGTGACAAACGTATAGGTGAGTGATGAATGTCTCATCTCTATTCCCTGTTCTCCAACCTATCTCTAGAGCAATCACCAACGCGCTCTGAGATTTGTGAACATGGTACTTATCGAAGCAACTCTAGTACCCAATATGCCAATCGCATCGTGACGAGTGAAGTCAAGAGGAGTCCGATCAAAAGGTGAAATCAAGGAGGCTAGTATCTTCATGTAGATTATTGACGGCAGGTTAGCATGTCAAGTACTCTAAATATTTAGCATTGGTGTTAGAGCCATTAAAGGTGAAGAATCGCCTTCAGTTAATTTTGATTCACCTGAATTAACATACAGAAAAATTTCATGAGAGAATTTACAATCAAGTCAATATCTTGTTTAGATATTAATAACTAGGATTAGATTTCTGGACGAGTTATGCGATTTAGCCTACCTGCACATGTGTGTGTTTCTTTTTCCTTGTTTGATTGGATCGGAGGTTCATATCCGCTTATGACAGACTACTCGGATGTGATAAATAAAGGAATATGGTGTTATACTAACTATGGACCTCGCCTCCTTAACGCTACTCGGCTCATTATCACTAGCACTCAAAGCATGAAATGCACTCAAAGCACTAGGAGAATATCGAACAACTGATTTCTTCGATCGCGTAAACACTCTGCAATCCGATGTTTTCTCTTCAACAGGTACAAGATCTGACATATGAACAATCTCCATCTCCTCATCAGAATAATAAGCCTAATCTTCTGCTTGATCATCATCTAAACTATCTACCTGATCATCAACCTGGTTGGAATCGACTGACTTTGAAACTGTATCTGTAATTTGAACACCCTGACTATAAACAAGCTAAACTTTCTCTATCGATTCAAATGACTCAGTTTGCTGCATTGTCTCCGTGTCTCGTGCTTCAATGAACTAGACATCCTTGCTATAGACAATAGATTTGCTAACCGGGTTCTATAATTTGTAATCCTCGACGCCATCTTTGTAGCCAATGAACTTGCACTTCTCAGATCTACTGTCAAGCTTGGTTCTTATCTCACTTGATACATGGACATATGCATCACAACCAAACACGCGAACATGTGATAGATTCAATTTCTTTTTGAACAAGCCTTCATATGGATTCATACCTTTCAACGTTGATGTAGGTGATTTATTCTTGAGATAATAAGCCGTAACAACAGCTTCAGCTCAAAATCCATGATCCAAGCTCTCCCAACTTAGCATCCACCATGCGTTTTCAAGGAACATGCGATTCAGTCTCTCTACTATCCCATTCTATTGTGGTGTATAAGTCTATAAGGAATAGTCTTCTGGCTTAAGAAGTCATTTATCACACAAAATTGCTCAAATTTTTGAAAGCAAAATTTGCCACCATACACACCATTGCTAGAGTCTTTCACAACTTCTGCCAGCAACTTGTATATGCTATCATATTAAACTCCTCGTGAATTGCCATAGACACACGTGTCATCTTGCATAAAGTACTATCACAAGTGAACATGATACCAACTGTCATTGTCCTCATTGACAACAAGTTCTTACTCATTGTAGGAATATGCATTACATCAGATAACATTCGCAGCTTGAATGTAATCTTTCCTCTTCCAACGACTATGATGGTTGTATTGTCTCCAAACAAGACTTCTCCACCGTCATAACTCTCGTACTCACAAAACCACTCCCTTCGTGGAGTCATATGATAGTAAGCACCCGTGCCTATCTACTAGACATCGTGATCAGATTGCACAGGACATGTTATAGCAACATGCATATCTCGTTCACCTTCTCCATTCTAATTTTCTGAAAAAGAGGAATTATCCTTTCCTCTCCCAGACATGCTTTTACAAACCTTTTTCAAGTGACCAATCTCGTTTGTAATTCCAACAATGATACCGTAACTTGTTTCTGCTCTTCGATCTACGTCGAGATTCAGACCTGCCACTATGTCCTTTACTAGAAGATAAAAGCCTCCATTGAAGAGCTCTCAGATCCTTTCTATCGCATACTCTCAGATAACAAACTTGAACATACGTTCTCATAGGCCAATTCTATCTACCCTTGCTAATAGCTATGATGAGATTTTCCCAGAAATTAGACAGTGAACAAATTAATGCTATAGCTTTATCAACGTCTCTAATTTGATCACCAATCGACGTTAATTGACTTATCAACGTATTAAACGCATCCAGATACGCTGCAAAAGAATCACCTTCGTGCATATATAGCCTTCTACGAAGAAATAATTTCTTCAACAAAGACTTACTTTGATATAGAGATTACAGCTTCGTCCATTCCTTTTGTCGTAGTCTTTCCCAGCACATTCGTCAACACCGATTCAGCTAAAAACATACGGATAAAAAATAGAGCCTTCCGCCACTCTTCAACAACAACAGTAAGAGTAGCATCCTTTGCCGCATCTTTACTTTGTCTGTCGAAGATGTATTGCTTCTCCTTGACGATTGTTGTCCACAAATCCCTATCCACAGGCAAATCTTCCATCTTTATCTTTCAAGGTTCGAACCTTTTTGCATTGAACTTCTCGATCTCAACCCTTGTGCCTGACGACATATCTTCAGATCCCACAAACGCAAAAAAAAAAAAAAAAAAAAAAAAAAAAAAGAAAAACCCGAAACTTGCCACTCTGATACCAATTGAAAAGATTGAAGATATCCGATCCAGAAAAATAACAATGCACAACACACGATTTTACGTGGGAAACCCGAGTACCGGGAGGAAAACCCGCAACACAAGAAACCCTGGTGGTAAACCACTGTGTGAAGAAAAGATTGCATATCAGATCAGATCGATTTGAAGCTTTACATGGGTTGTATTAATATACCCACAAAAAAGGAGAAAAACCTAAAACACTGAAAGCCCATGGGCATGTCCCACACGGCCCGTGCGCCTAGAGCACGACTTGCCTTGGCCATGTGCAGAGACTCAGTATAAGCAACTCGCACGGCTTCCCCAGCCCGTGCTCGGTGACTCCAACAAGTCATGAAGCATGGCCATGCACCATATGCACAGCAATGCCAAATCACCTCAACTTTCTACTCCTTTTATGTTGTTTCCTTCACATAATAACTAACTCCGCATAGTGCACATCTATCAAGGATGTGAAGTAGTCGATAATCTCAACACCATGTATATCTCCATCTCTTGTACATCGTCCCTCGTCCTAGAATAAGCAAGGACACATAAACCACTATGTTGTACAAGTACAAATGGGCATTCAACGGGGTTTGCAATCCAAGGAATTGACACATCGCAATCAAGGAAATCAAAAGGAAGAACAAAAAATGTGAGACCGAACCCAAGCAACAAGAGAAAATTGTCTAGATACTTTCTACCCGTTTTGATCACTCAATAAACTTTCTCTCAACATAACAGGGGTATTTACCTGTCATGTCTCTCATCTAATTCTACCCCAATGACTACTTAGGTTTCAACTTCAATGCACTGGCACACATAACACTCCTCCTCGCTTGCAACACCCTAATGTTGGAACTCCTCGCCATTACCCGAAAAAGAGATGCTACCAACTGTAAAACTTGCTCAAGTTTCTCCCTAATTAACTGCTAAACCAGAACCCAGTATCCCCCATTTCTCAAACATGTACAGCAAACTTTCAAGCATCAAACCCCACTCACAATAACACGCCAATATACAACACCAAACTAAAACCCACAAAAGAAACCCACCCAAGAAACCAATTCATCCAAACTCATTCAATCAAAGACAAAGAGATCTCACAGTCATCGAGCTTTGTAGGATTAGTAACAGAGCCCTTGACGAGGATCTCAAGAGGCTTAATCGCCGCCGCCGCCATGGAAACGACCGTGAGGGCTGTTGCTCTTCCGTTGCTCCGAGATTGTGTGTATCCATTCCGGGTGTTGTGAGTGAAGAAGATGCTGTTGTTGGTGGTGAGTATGTGGTGGGATCCGCTGCGGCTGTTGTTACAGGCGAAGGTCTAGACCGTAGGGGATAGAGTGCAGGTTGCTGCTGGTGTTATCCTGATGCTCGACATTGCTACTGTGCCGATATGTTGTCGTCTAAGTTGCAGCTTGCAAGGGTGTGTTTTGTACTGGTGGCTAATATATCTCCCACATGAGGATAGACAAACTACTTTGTTAGGTACTGAGATTCAATGTATCAGATATTGACCCATTAGCTTGGAGCTGTTTATGTTTACATATGCTTGAGAAACTTTGGGTATTTGATTCTAAACTTGAGTTGCTTAAATAATAATAAATCCTTCCAGGAAAAATTTGGATTATTTGAAAGATAATTAATCTTATGGACTTATTAGAGTTGTCATCATAGAAAATGAAAACATTAGAAAGAAAGATGAAGTGATAGCAAAACGAGCGCATACCTTGGAAGTTATGCTACAATTTGCGATTAAGTGCCATGGTGGCCTATGATTTAAAGTGAGTGTGAAAACTATTGAATTAGAGTCAAGATTCGATAAACTTGATCTCCAGTGAGAAGTTAATGCAATGTGATGCAATGCGACTTGACTTTTGCTACACCTAGCAAAAGCAAGTGAATGAGTACTGGAAACATACTAGGTGGGCGATCTCTACTTCGATTTAAAACAAACTAGGCCTACACCGGTAATGTCACTTACACCTCGAATAGTATACTTGTTGATCCTTTTGAGTTCACTTGTTATCGTAGGTTTCCATCATATTCCTATCTTTGGTTTAATTTTATTTCTTTAATATATAAATTTGGTATAATATGATTGTTCTTGATATTAAATCAAATTGATGATGCTTGTTAATGATTTGACTCAAACCATTTATATGTTTAATAATGATGATCTTTTAATAATCATGTATAAACTAATAGGGAATTGCTATGTTTAAACCAATGGAAGATTGACATGTATGAAACAATAGAAATATGGCATATGGAGGACCAACCAACAAAAAAGTCCTACAATTATATTATATATTTACCAGCCTTACGGAATCACCACTCTTGTCCCCGTTTCTTCCCTTTTTTCAGTAGTTTATCTTTCATTAAATTCCCGGCAATGAAATGCAAATCCTTCTCTGGCTTACCCAGCTGATTATGCTACAAAGTTTGAGACTTCGAGCAAATGTTTACAAGACTACAACAGTACTCCCCATATGTCTCCAACCAATCTGTCGAGTGCACATTCAATTTCGGTCGAGGATGACTTAGAACAATACATCAAGAACATGATTTTTCTTAGAAGCTAGGAGAAATCAGTGACGATGATCGCTTAGCATGATTGTATAACAAAAAGAATTGATCATGTCCTATTCAAGTAAAATCACTTTTCCCTTTACACGAACCATGGTCCTATGGCAGCAGAATTCTATTTCAGTAACTTTTTCTCGAGGAATCACGAAGTTCCAACCAACAAATTCTGATTTCCAAATAAACCTAAATGTTCAACAAGGAATTACGAAATTCCGGCCAATGAAGTTCGATTTCCAAATAAACCTAATGATAACCGTGCCTTGTTCTCATCGTTACCACTCAGCAATTATCATCATCGAGCTGACGATGCTGCATTTTGTATGCCAATATCCTAAGTGGAACGACATCAGACCAAATCCACGCCGAACGCATATTCAACTAAACACCACACTCCACACACATTTGCAC
This sequence comes from Drosera spatulata, assembly GCA_035668315.1. Taxonomy (NCBI): domain Eukaryota; kingdom Viridiplantae; phylum Streptophyta; class Magnoliopsida; order Caryophyllales; family Droseraceae; genus Drosera; species Drosera spatulata. The sequence goes on from JAOVYX010014610.1 coordinate 26,418, forward strand.
ATCCACTCAAATGACATAAATAGTCATCAATCATCATCGAGATTGCACGAAATCATAGTCAATAACACTCAGATTCCCTCGAATAGAAGTCAATCACCCCTCGATACCATAAACCAAGCTAGAACTCACCAGACGCGGAAGCACCATCCGACACACATCGAACAACCTCGACGGAGCTCGAACTCGATGAAGCTCGAACACACTCTGCCTGACCAAACGAAACTCCAGAACGAAGCCGAATGCCGTACAATTCCGAGGCCGGAACTCGAGTCGACGACGACGATGGAGTCCGAATCCTCGTCGAAACGGAAAAGGAAACGGAAGTCACCGCCGCCATAAGAGAAGGATGAGAGAGAGAATCGAGAGATGAGATTTCTAGGATTTTGGGGATTCAGTGAGGGAGATTTGAGGATGACATGGTGGGTTGCTGTTGTTGATGAGTTCAAGCAAGAACAAGAGCAATGTGGAGTCGTGGTTCGGCCGGTGAAAAGGACAAGGTGAGAATGGAAGGCTGTGAAGGAACTGTCATCTCTTCCAGAGTTCGGGCCAACAGTAGTTTGACATATAAGCTCTTTGTTTTCTATGTTTTTTGGGTTTATAGTTTGTTCTTGTTTCAGGCCAACATGTACTCCCTTCCTTTTATATAAAGGGTGATGATAAATAATCAATGTTGGGTAAAAAAGCTTAATTAGTCAATAAACATCAAAAGTTCATTCAAAAAAATGAACGGTTGGATTAAAATCAAACACATCCCTAATCGATAAAAAAAATCTTAGATATTGGGATAAATTATCCCGGATATACAAAAAAAAGTCATCCGGGATTCTTTTTTCGGGATGGATCAATCCTTTCGGAAAAAAGAATCTCGGACGTATAAAAAAACAATGATCTTTCGAGGTTCTTTTTTCCGAATGGATTGCTCCTTCCGAAAAAAAAGAACCGCGGATTCCGAGAAAAAGAACCCCGAAAATAACGAAAATTCTTTGAATCTTGACCGTCCATCTCACAATTGAACAATTAAGTAATATTGGCTGTATAATCCTTCCTATCCAACGTTGTCAGTTTATCATCACCCTTATATAAATTACAACACATTATTAAAAATAAATTTATCATATAAATTGCAACATTTTTACAATAGATAGGTAACCTTAAAATGATAAAAAAATCAAAAATAGTTCTACTTCATATCATAGATAATTTTTTTTTTCATTACTTTTTCTCTCTTCACCCACTCAAAATTTTTTATATCTGTCACATGTTTTGACAAAGTAGTATGCGTCTCCGTTAGTTGACCAGTAAAATCCACACTTCAACGCTTTATGTGCAGTTCTATTAGGACCAAAATGTCCTCCCCGTTCAAACAAATGGCAGAATTACAAGATTGATTTCACTTCTTCATATGGAACACATCTTCTTACCACATTATTAGCACAAATTCTCATCAAATCTGAATCTTCCAAGATATAATATTTAGTATCACCTTTGATTTTGTCTCTTTGACCTTTTGATATTCCATTTGATAGTTGTTTTGTTACTAAATAATGCACAATATCAACATAACAAGAAATTTCAGTCATTACTAAAATCAAATACTCATCTGAAAAAATATTACAAAGAGGAACAACCTCTTCTCCATTTTGAATCATACTGAGATGATAAGCAACAAAGTTCTCGGCTCCTTTCTTGCCTCTGATTTCTATGTCAAAATGTCGTAACAATAGAACCCATCTTAGCAGTCTTGGTTTTGATTCCTACTTCTTCAACAAATACTTCAAAGCTATATGATCAGAGAAAATGATCATCTGTGTTCCTAGTAGATAGGATTTGAACTCTTCCAGTGCAAACATATTTGCATAAAGCTCCTTTTCTATTGGTGTATTGTTACATTGTGCTTCATCCAACGTCATTGATGCATAATATATGACATGAGATATTCTTCTAACTCTTTGTCCTAATATTGCTCCTACAATTTTATCACTAGCATCGCACATGATTTCAAAAGACAACTCCTAATTTGATGGTTGGATGATAGGTGTTGTAACCAACTTCTCCTTTTAATGCATTGAAAGCCTTTTTACAAGTTTTCATCAAATTAAACTTTTATGTCCTTCTGCACAAGAGAGCACATGGGTTGTGCAATCTTTGAAAAATCCTTGATGAATCTTCCATAAAATCCAACATGTCCTAAAAAATCTCGTACTTCCTTTCAACAATTTGGATAGGGAAAGAAACAGATAAATTCTATTTTGGCTTGATCTACTACTAATCCTTTCTTTGAAATCACATGACCCACTATTACTCCTTGATCTAGCATGAAATGGTATTTTTTATAATCCAAAACTAGGTTGGTTTCTTTCTAACCTTTGGTCAATTTTCATAAAAATTGCATAAAACTTTGATCAATTTCCATAAAAATTACAAATGAATTGAGATCATGAATTCTCCACGAAAACAGATACATGCACTGAAGTTTGTAACAAATCAACTGCCCATAGAATCAAGCTAGTGTTCACTGCTAAAGAGATTTTATGAACTGTGACATATACCACGAATTCATAGTTCCCAATACACCCCATGAGTTCCCAACATCATACCTACTTCATCGTTCGATTTCTTAGTGTTATCAATCCTTTATGGAGGCTTTTTCTTATCTTCCTTCCCGCGATTTGAAACCTATGGCCGCTTCCTATTTTCTTCAATTTCTTATCTTTGTTGGGTTTGTTTCGACCATCGTTCCTTCGATTGTGATGATTTTGGGGGAATTCATTCGTCCAATTTCTATCAGGATTGTGGTGGGAGATTAATCGGTGACTTTGGGAGGTTTGAGAAAAAAGAAGCAACGATTATATTTTTTGAATTTGGGGACTTTTCGATGATGATGGCAGGATTGGGTTTCGAATGGGTTTGGTTAGGTTAGATTAGTCTTTGATTAGATTAAGATGTGAGTTGCCTTATGTTAGATTAGAAGGGTATAGTTGTCCTTCCAGGGGATGTGGAACTAAAACAAAAACAAAACTAATTTGGTGCTATAATGTATGTTAAAAGATTTTGGGTACTAAAGTGTTAATTGAAAGTCCATTGAGGACTTTTAATTAATTCACCCCACTTTTTAGCAATAAAAAAATTGAAACCTTAAAAAAAAAATAAAAAAATCAAACCCTTAATGAAAAGGAAAAACCCTAAGAATTATAAATTAAATCTTAAAAATAAATCCCTAAATCTCAAAAACCCTACACCTTAAAAATAAATCTCTAAACCTATAAAATAAATCCCTAGACCTTAAAATAAAACCAAAACCTTAGAAATAAAATGCCGAGTCTTAAAAATAATGCCCTTAACCTTAAAATAAAACCATAAACCTAAAAAATCAAATCTTATACCTTAAAAATAAAATCCTAAATCTTAAAAATAAAACCCCAAACTTTAAAACAAAAAGCCTAATTAAAAATCCCTAAGAAAGTAACAACGAAAAACCCCTAAATAAAGAAACTACGAAATAAAATAAAAACATCAAAAATTCAAATAAATACTTCAACTTTTTGCACTCAAAACCTTGTACAGCACATACGTTGTACTTTGGATTACTCCAGGTGATCCGCTCCCCAAAAATAGCATATAACCCAGAAATTACGAAAAGGAGATACTTTATCTTTTTTGAAATTATATCATGCTTGTGAGTTTGGAAGGGGAAAGAAAAATGATAAATAACCTTTTTTTATATATAAATCCCATCTTTTTGGGAAGGAAACTATTCTAGACAAAATCCTTCTCATTTTCTCTTCCAATTTCTTAATTTTTCATGTGGTCTTAAACTCACTTTCTTTTGTATCCTTTTTCTATCAAATTGAAACACACAAGCACATTGTTATATAATATATGCACTTAATCCTTTTTCGTTTATGAGGGTTATAACATTATATGCAAACACTAGCACTTTCGTTAATAAACTAATTTTCTCTGAAATTTACCCTTATTTGGATTAGAATACTCTAGTCTCTCCCATTTATTTTTCCATCCAACCCATCACCCCTAGTTTCATCATTTACACTATTTCGTTCTCCCTCCCTTCCCCTTTGATCAAACTTTTTCACTTTTCACTTCCACAATTTCCCTTATTCTCTTCCAAATTTCTTAATTGCCTATATTCAATACATTAAAATTTTCTACTAATCGACGACTTATTCATGTTGAGATCACGATTCAAAGATCTCGTTATATTCATAGCCAAGCACACTCGAGACCTTTGTACAAGTGAGCCAACACATGTATTTTCACTGTTCTAGGATAATTGCGACATGGTCATTAATGACAACGTGTAGCGCTTTAAATACGAGTTACACCAAAAGGGCATACTAATCCCCACCACCCAAGGCACGAAATTCACAACTGAATCGAGCAACTTGTTATTTTTATTTGATTTGATTTAGCTCAAGGATTTATGATTGGTTTAGTGAATTGTGGTTCATGAATACAAATCAATGTTTAAGATGAAACAAGTTGTCTAGAGATTCAAATTCAAGCCTTGATTCGGTCATCCAGACACCAATTGCTCGATTTTTTCAAGATTTCTTCTCGTGCCTGGAATATAGAATCATAATTTAAAGAGCCTCTTTTCTCTATTTAAACTTGTCTCCCATTCGCTCTTTTGGCTATTTCTGACGCGGAATAAAACAATTGGAACATTTGGCCTAGTGATGATTTTTTTTTGTCATTTAGTGAAGATCAATAACAGAGTTGAGGTTCTTATAATCGAGAGGGGGTTGAGTAAATAATTCTTTCGTCTCACATAAATTGCAACGTTTGTACACGTGGCACAAAAAGTTTTTTATTTTATGAACCGTCCTTGGATGAGTAAAAGTCATTTTACGTAAAATTATCGTGAAACAGTAATGATAGATTGAGTTTTATTTTTCAACCTTGGACTGTTGGCATAATCTTGTTGTATCGTCGAGATGAATTACAAAACTCTTCAAAATATATGCTGAATAGTGCAATTCTTATTGAATGTTGTAATTTATGTGTGAAGGAGAGAGTATTTTATTCAGGGGCTACATCAAGTTAACTGTCTTCGCCTTGTAGTTAACTGTCAAATACGTGTTATATTTTGTAAATAGTATATCATTTTTTCCTTCTGAAATAAAAATAGATGTTATCACCTCTTATTGGACGTGTAATTC
>JAOVYX010014611.1:0-61687 GCA_035668315.1 Drosera spatulata
AGTGAATTGAGTATTTTCAATTTTCGAATTTTACTTAAAGAGTTGATTGTAATTCAAATGACTCGATTCTCATAGATGATTCAGTTCAGTTCTTGTTTGTGAAAATGATGATCAGTGCAGAAATATAAAAACACAGCGTTTATATTGGTTCGTCCCCAACTAAGTCAGGGAGTTACAATCCAGTGTAGAGGCACAACAATGTACTATAACATCCGTAATTACAATCTATCACCTCTAGCATACAGACTCTACTGCGAGACTCCAAACTTGTAAACTCTATTACAAGCCCGTTCACCTAGTCTACTCTAAGACAAGGAAAACTACAATACAAATACATCATATGCTGTAGTCGCCTATATCAACCTAGGCCAAGGTTTCTCTACGCAGCAATCCATTTCACAAGTGGCTGTTGTGAACCAAAAACAATACACACTCAAACAATAATACAGAATGATACCTTGTCGATCAGCATAGCTATGAGCATATTATATTCGAGTATACCTTTATCATTTAAAGCATCGAACCTCTTGATTCACCAAATTTGAATGTCACAAGAACACCTTGAAAAATCCTTTATAATTTTTGTACTTTGTGAATCGATAATCATCAGAACGTTTTCGCTCTTCCTAAATAGTGAAAACAGCATTTCATGGAGAGGTGAAGTGGAAAACGTGGCTAAATCAGAAACTTCTCTGGTAAAAGGAATAGCCTAGCCACTATCCCACAAAAATAGAAATTTGTTGACAGATCAACCGTGTAAAACCCTAAGATCCTACCTCGTTTAAAATATTCTATACATTAAAAGATATTTTTCTGAGATAAATACTCAATTTAAAATAAGAAAAATCTCTTTTAAACCACTACCCGAAAAATCAGGATTCTGTTATAGGAATGTCACTGTGACAGGAACCAGTTCTTAGTCAAGGTTAAGTTCTTTTTGAAAACATGTTCAAGGTAATTCAAATCCTATGTGCTCACTACTAGAACCAATAGACAAGAGTACCAACCTGTCTACAACACACTTTTACACTAGTTAACAGATCTGCAGCTCCATCTTGTAGTCTTGGTATATTGTACTTGAGTTGTCATCTTTGGCTTGAGGTTTGATTACTTCCTTGACATGCAAATTTGTATCCATCAGATTCCCCCAAGCTTGTACATTACACCTGCATATCATCAAACTTGTAAATCATTAGTGCTTTACTGTTTGTCATCATCAAAACATCACAAGGTTCAACAATTTTCCTCTTTTTAATGATGCAAATAGTGATGGTTACAAATGTATAGGACAGATAAATCTAATGACCAAGATAACTCATATCTTATGATCCAGTTCTTCTGAATGAGTCAGTTCAGAAAACCATATCTGAAGGTTCTCAACATCCTTGGAGTAACATTAACAGTTCTTGTTCTGGATGCTAAATAGATATGATCAAGGCAGTATATTCTCACAAAAGTTCACAATATATCATGTTCCTATAGACACGATGAGTCTTTATGCTCAAAATAGTCTCATTCCAACCTGTTAAGGAGCAAAGTCAATTACATTCGATCACCAGAGAGCAGGATAAATCAAATAAAGAGCACTTAAAGACATCAAAGAAAACTATAAACAGAATCACACAAGCAACTCAGAAGGGAGGATAAGGCAAACATTAAACAAGACGAAAAGGCATAACAAGAATAACTATGTGACCATCTATTCCCTTGCCCTCTTTTGACATCAGCAAAAATGTTATACTACAAGCCATCTGCAAAATGAGTTGTCATCAGGCTTCATGTCAAGTGACATCTATTGTAGAAGAATATGCAATGACAAACACATAAAGTCATAATTACGAAATCCAGAAATGCAAATATTACAGACCATAACTGCTAGAATTGAAAACATGAGATGTTCAAAGCAAGATAAAGGCTAGAATTGAAAACAGTGTTGGATTATTTTGTGCGATTGAAGGAGGACATGTATTTGAAGGTAGCCAAGGCAGAGTCCAGGGCAACTTTAAGGTCAGAAATCATCGTCTCCTGGTTAGCCAGCTTCTCCTCCAGAACAGTGATCTCTTTTGATTTCTTTGAACATTCTGCACAGTCAACCCTCTGTCTAGTTTTTTTATGAACCAGCTCCCTCAGCTGATCCAGTTCTCCTCCATTCACCTCTCACTTTCTTAAATCCGATCAGCTTCATGTATCCCTTATCAAAGATGCTAGTCTTATGGGGTTGGCGGTTGTCCTTCAGTTTCACAACGCCCATCTTCTTCAGTATCTTGGACACCAAATCCCACAAGGCAAAGCATGACTCCAATGATGTCATATAACATGTGATGCATCATTAATAGGGGCTGATTGACTTCTTCACTTCGACATAGTGGTTCCATGATAGTTAGATCCAAATCATTGGCTTCATTCTTTCTTAAAGATCTGGGAACAACACCTCTAACCATTAGAGAAAACAATAATCGGTTCTCATCTGTCATCGAGTTGATGTTGACTGATTCAACATTGGTCAGAGCCTCATTACCACTGAACTTCTTTGAAATGCTTAAGGGATTGATCTCAGGCATCTTGGGCCATTCCCCTTTTCCATAGTTCCCAAATCCACAAGTAGGAATACCCAAATGCACTGCTATGATATCATTAGTAAGCACCATCTCTTGTCCATTAACTCGACTCTTTAGCATGAACCGATTCCCACTCAAGTTCAGCTTACTCACATTTTCATAGAACTCCAGCCTCTCAATGGATTAAGTTTTCAGACTCAAACAACTCATTCCACTTCTGTTGTTCTAGGGTAGTCTTAAGCAACTCCAAACCATTCTGTACCAGCCAAATTGACTTAACAATTTTACGTGGTAAGATGGTTCGGGTTGATAGGGCTTTGAATTTCCCTTTCTTCTCCCTTTCTGGTATTTCAGCCTTCACAACCGATTCTTCATCATGAACCTCCTCAATGTCATCCTCAGATGCACTCTCAGCTTCATCTTCTCTTTAGTTTTCTTCCTCATCCACATCAGAGAATTGGGGTTCCTTTCCCTTTGCTATCTCTCTCTTTTTCATTACTACTTCATCATCATTATCAGAGTCACTGTCGTGAGACTCTTCTGATTCAGAATCATCAGTAGTAGGGGCTTCACTTTTCTTCCCTGCATGATTTGCTCCTCCTCACTCCCTGAGTTCAACTTTGTCTCCTCCTCTTCTATTTCGGATTTTGAGCCCACTTCTTCTTCTTCTTCTTCTTCTTCTTCTTCTTCTTCTTCTTCTGCTTTGTAGTCTAATCCAGAATCAGACTCAATGACCTGGGGTTTTCTTTTCCTTTAGTTGAGTTGTCATCTTTGGCTTGAGGTTTGATTGCTTCCTTGATATGCAAACTTGTATCCATCAGATTCTCCGAAGCTTGTACATTGCACCTGCACATCATTAAACTTGTAAATTATTAGTGCTCTACTATTTCTCATCATCAAAACATCACAAGGTTCAACAGATCTCATTTGTTCCTTCATGTCTAAGCAGAAGAGCATCCAGAGCTTCTTTGGCTATGGTTGTGTGGACCACGATCTTAAACATCTCATCATCTAGCACCTTGAAGATTTGATTTCTTGCCCTTCTGTCCATCAGTACCAAATCTCAGTCGTCCTTTGTCCACTGAGCTTTTGTCTTATCTATTTGCTAGGATTTGGCATTTTTGACACATATGGAGTCCAAATAGGAAAGAATTCTCAGATTCTAGTGGTTGAACTTACCAAATTAGCATGCTAGTGGCTGACCACTGTTGGGGCATTTAGGCAACTTTGGAGGAGCCATTCTTTCTTCACAAGAATTTATACTGGTTCAAATAATCATTTTCAAATGACAAACAAAGGCTTAGTCGAGTCTTCCCTTGGTGACCGGTATAACCAAGCCAAGAGGGAATTCACTCTCTCATTGTTTGTGGCTTATAAAGAAACACCTTATAAGTAAACTACTTGATAAGGCAAGAGCATAGATCGTTGTACATATCTTCTTCAAAAGAGTCTGCTATAGATGTTGTTCTTGATGCAGACTAGTGAACTTTCTTCCTTTGATCATCAATCACAACTCTGAGAACGATTGCCAATCACTTTGAGAGAGTTTTTACTTGTCAATGAATCTCACAATCATCGTCAACCTTCTTGGAGCTTGATCAATCCCATTTTATAGGGCTCAGGGAATTACAACCTGTGACTGTACTATTTTGACATTGAAGGCTCCCTATTTGTCCCCTATGCGAATCCTTAGTGATGTTGATAGGCTTCTTCAAAACAGTCTTCAACATCGTATTGAGTTTAAAACCTCAAACCTTCGATATGACTGTTTCTCTGATCCATATCCAATCATCCATCAGCTTTGCTCCAAGGGAGCTCTGCTGCACCCAGTCTGCCATATTTCTGACTTGGCTTTGATCCAAAAATCTTGATCCTAGATCCTAAAGCATTTATGGTCTTTTGATGTTCATATTTATCCTAGTTGCTTATCCAGAACCTTTGTAGTAGTCTGCATCTAGGTGATCCATATTGCCCTCCAACTGTGATCTGTTACTCTGCTGGATGCTTCCCTAGACTGCAACTTACTAACCTCGTACTCAATGTAAGCAACTAACCATAAACATGTCCTATTCTAAAGTTTTGTTCATCGATTTTTATACATCCGGAGGGATTGTACATTCCAAACAACACATAATGTTCATCTAGAACGTTGTACAGATGGGTTTGTACATTTTGGGAAGTCCAAGAAGGAGTACTCTTGGTGGTCTATAATACTAACTCCATACATATACCTCTTGGTGGATTATAATAGACATAAAATAGGTACCTATATTTTGTTTCTGTTTCAGTAATTTTCAATTATTTTTGGGAAATTTACCTAAAACTACAAAGAGATGAAAAAAATACCAAAAGAATACAAATGTAATTTTAATTCCAAAAGCATACAATTGGAGTCCAAAACCCACGCGCACGACGCTGACCTGCAAAATCCCACAACGCTCTCTATTCTGCCTTATCATCTCCCACGACGTTCTGCAAATTCATTTTACCTGCCAATTTTGACCTCGTAATCTCTCTAAACATTTTCACAGAACAATTTTGACCTCATAATCTGAGAATTCAATTTCAATCTGGTGTGAGACGTTCTGCAAATTTGCTGCGAGAATAATTTCAAAACGTATGATTTTAACTACCAATTTGATGATTTGATGAATAGCTTACCAAGGACGCTCTGATTCATGATTTTATGAATACAAATCCGCGGAATGGGGTTTTGTTCGAATCATTTTCTCAAAGATTTTTGACTGCATGCAATGCATTCAACAAATTAATGTTTTTTTTTGTATTCCAAAATTATAATAAGAATAAATTTGCATACCTTAAAAACATGAAGGGAATGCCAATTCTTGTGTGGTTGTGATATATTATAATTTGGTAGGGTTGGAAATATAAATTCACATCGTTTCAAAATAAACAGGTGCTCTGTTTGAAAATAAACACGCGCTCTGTTTATTTTAAACAGGGGCTCTGTGTAATATCAAATGGCGCTCTGAAATTTCAAAAGACGCTCTCTTTAAAAATCTTGGCATTATTACTTTTCAAAATTATAGATCCACACTATTTATAAACTTGACATTATTATCAAATATGGAATAGGAACAATGACAGGACAATACAGGAGTAATTTAGGTGTTGGTGAAAATTCTGACATGTCTAAAAGAGGGAATAACAGTTACGGATCAACACAGATTGTATTTCATAAAGATCCCCTTTTGGAATCTGATAAAGGCGATTCACGAAGGGTGACGATTGCGAATTCAAGGAAAAGCGACCTTTGCATAGATCAAATTGTGACAGGTTACAACAGAACGGAGAGATCGTTCACCTTAGGCGACCATATATTCACTATTGAGAAAATGGACATGAAACTGATTTTTAAAATAGTTGATGGCAATATTGACATGGATCAGGGACGATTGATGGAAACAATCAATGAATCTGAATTCCTGGACAGGCGTTTTAAGGATCGAAAAACGAAAAGTAGAGCACCGAGGGAATTGACAACAAAGAAAATCAAAGATGCATTGATTGAAGTTTCACATAAAACAAAAGTGTCAGATTACGAGGACACAGCACGACCCCTGGTGCTCTACATGTTGAACACACTGTTCGCGAGCACGTTAAAGACTTCGTTGAACTGGAGCTACTGCAATTTTGTGGCCGACATGGACAAAATGCGTTATTACAAGTGGACGTCACATTTTTTTCAAAAGTTGAATGTATCATTAGATGATAACTGATCCATTCAAGAAAAAGTGACAGGATGTGCAATGCTAATCCCTGTAAGTATTTCAGCCGATACAAACTTATTTTTTGCAGTCATTCTTTCTAGCGCTCTCTGTTTGAAATAGGCGCTCTGTATGATAGATTAACATATAATCAATTAAATAAGTATGCTTAATTGTTTTAATTGTGAGTACTGGTACCTGGAAAGGACTCAAATTAAATAGCCGCTATGTATTCAAAACACAAACGGTCTGGCGTACTGTATTTAAAACACAGATGCTCTGGCGCTCTGTGTTTTAAATAGACGCTCTGTGTTGCAGATTGACAAATAATCAATTAAATAATGATTGTTAATTGTTTTAATTGCCAGTACTGGTTTCTGAAAAGGACCGAAGTCGTAAAACCATCATCACATGTTTATGAAGGTTGCAGCATACCAAGATGTGCGAGGTGGAATCTTAGAGATGTACCGAAAGATATCGATGCCTCCTTCAAAAACTTGATGTGAAGAAGGTAAATAAAATACTTAAATGGTTTCATTTATCATAAATGTCTAAAACAATACAATTACATAATATGGTCTTAAATTTTTTCAGATAATTTTGGACCGATTACGTCCAACTGAAATGCAAAAGACTTTGTACGGCACACCACCAGATGACGATCAAGGAGATGACGATGATTCCTGCAATGGAACACCAACACAAGGGCCCGATGTGGCTGATTTTGAGTTCAGGGCAAGAAGCTGCCATTCATATTTAACTGAGGCTATAGAGAGCGATGAAGAAGTACAGGAAAAAGATGAAGAAGCTACCTCTAATGATGTGTTTCACATCAAGCCGGGGAAAATGGAACTGCTACACAAAGAACTCACAGAGGTAAAAGGACAAAACCTCACTCTGACAGAGAAATGGGTGGAAGAAAAGAAAGAAGTTTCGTTGTTGAGAGAAATGGTAACAACTAAACTTATGCTGACGTAATTGTTGGTTTGGAAAAATTTTAAAAGTATGTTTCTAAAGCAAATATTATTTAAATTTGTAAAAAAAGCTTGAGGAAACAAGTAAATTTTTGGAATTGGAGAAAGAGCAACACAAGGATGCAGAGGATGCGCTGACTTTGAAGTAGCAAAGGAATGATTTTTTGGGTTTTATTACTAGGCCCTCTAGATACTAGTTCAGGCGCTTTGTGTCTAATAAATCAGACAAAAGAGTATGGTCATTCCAAAACTTAGAAGGTGTTGAATTATTCAGGTTATATTCTAGAAAGAAAAATGAAAGGAGAAATGTGATGAAGTTAAAGTAGCTGAAGAAAAGGTAACGTAGTAAAAAGAATTGGAAAGCTGTCGCTCTGTTTTTCAATGAATGTCTCTTGAATTGAGAACTAAAGTTCTAGTCATTTTTTTTAATGTCAGATCAAAGCTTTGGAAGGAAACATTGAGAAAACAAAACTAGAATTGTCACAGACATTGGAAAAGGTAAAGAGAACACACTGCTTCTTAAGGGGCTCTGGGTTTTTTTAATGGGCGCTCTATTTCTTAAGGCACTCTATGTTTTTTAATAGACGCTCTGTTCACAATTTTTCTTAAGGCACTCTGTGCTTTTTAATAGAAGCTCTATTTTATTGCAATGAATTCTGTCGTTTATTCAAAGATTCTTAATAAGGGTGATTCCATTAGGTCAATACCTTGGTGGGTGCTTTAACCTCAACAAGACTTGAAACATTACGTCTTACAAAGATGAGTCAAGTTGGGATGCAAGGAGATGATCCAGCCAGTGCAGCAAAAGAGATTTTAGAACTGGAAAAGAAAATTGAAGAACCGATTCAAGGGAATGAAAAGTTGAAGTTGTTGATGTCAAAAGAAACCAAAGTGAAGCAACTGCTGCGGGAAAAACTAATGAAATCTGGAGAATTGATAATGAAAGCCACAACGGAACAGGAGAGGTTAAATGGAATCATCTCTGTAAAAGAGTATGAAAAAATAAAGCTGTTGGAAGAACTTGAAAAGGAAAAAGGGAGATTACTGTAGAATACAAGTAGTTGTTCGAGAGCACGCAGAGAACAATACAAACAAAAGAACACAATCATCCATCAGCTTTGCTCCAAAGGAGCTCTGTTGCACCCAGTGTTCTATATTTCTTACTTGGCTTTGATCCAGAAATCTTGATCTTAGATCCTAAAGCATTTGTGATCTTTTGATGTCCATATTTATCCCACTTGCTTATCCAGAACCTTTGTAGTAGTCTGCATCTAGGTGATCCATATTGGCCCTCCAACTGTGATCTGTTACTCTGCTGAATGCTTCCCTAGACTGCAACATACTAACCTAGTACTCAACATAAACAACTAACCATAAACATGTCCTACTCTAAAGTTTTGTTCATCGATTTTTATATATCTGGAGGGATTGTATATTCCAAAAAACACATAATGTTCATCTAGAACTTTGTACAGATGGGTTTGCACCTTTTAGGAAGTCCAAGAAGGAGTACTCTTGGTGGTCTATAATACTAACTCCATACAATCTTTCGCCCAGCATGTGCATGAAGAGGCCATATTTGTTTCTGAACATGATCATCCTCGGTCCGATGTTCCAAAAGGGCAACATAGATGTTTATTTGTAGCCTCTGATCGAGAAGCTTCATGAGCTATGATCGGTTGGAAAACAGACGTACGACGTACATAAACAAAAAACTTTCAAAATGAAGGCTTGTTTGTGTTGGACTACCCGCGATTTTCCTTTTTATGGGATGTTATCGGGGTGAAGCATTGTTGGACATTTGGCTTGTCCTTATTGCATTGAGAACACGAAGTCATTCAACCTCAAGCATGGAGGCAAGCATTCCTTGTTTGATTGTTATCGTCGATTTCTGCCTTTGGATCTTCTCTTTAGGTTGAATAAGAGTGGTTTTTTACAGAATAAGACAGAGTTGACCGCCTCAGTCAAGATTCTTAGTGGAGATGAGGTTCTTCAACGGATTTCAGTAATTCCTCCTACTATGGAGCGTTTGATATTTAGATTACCAGCTGCTGTAATCAGCTTTCAAGGAGCCACAAATGGAGTAAGATGACCATATTTTGATATCTTTCCTATTGTAGTAAGCTTTTGATCTGTCATAATCTTGATTTGATGCATGCTGAGAATAATGTGTTCGATATCATGTTCCCTATTAGAGTAAGCTTCTTATCCGTCATAATTAATTAGTTTTTTTTAATAAAATCCTCCATATATTGTCTCTTTTCGTACTTATTTTCGGATATTATTATGAGAGATTGGGTAATATGATGCTAGCATTATGTGTTGCTAGGGATGAATGGATGGTGGAGATTAAATGATTAGAAAAATTCATAAACAAAAACACTTTTAAGAAAATCTCCACTGTTAGATTTGTACCAGCAACACACAACTTGTACGTTGCTAGCAACAAAGTCCCTTTTTCCTTATTATAAAATTTCAGGTTTTATCACGGTGATATGGTGAGGACCATTGCTAATTCATTGAAGGCTTTCTATGAGGATGCTTGGTTTAACTTTTCAGAGATCCCGAGCTAGACACGCGACCGTATGTTCGGTTGGTTCGCGATATGTATATTAAATTTAATTTTTACATGTATTACTTTAATTTTTCATTTCTCTATCATTTTTTGGTTTGGAACTTATGATTTTACATTTTCCAGACTCAATATACCTGGGACTTCTTTAGATGCCCAAGTACGAACAACTTGGAAGGACAAGTTGCATGTTCGCATGAGGGGCGACGTCTACAAGGCCCGACGCGACCTCTTGAGTTCTAAACACGAAACTGGAGGGGTGATCGAATGTATTCCATACAAGATTGGGAAGAAACTTCTCAAGAGGTGGTTCACCAATCCTACCATACGACATAGATCAAAGGTTACCGCACAAAATAAGGCTAAGGGGAAGGTGTCGCACACGCAGGGCAATGTGTCTTCCATCGCCATCGAGAAGAGAAATGGTATTTTTTTTATCTTTTTGCCCTTTTTTTCCATTCATTTTGCCATAGTTATCTTATTAATTATAATTTCATGATTTTGTAATAAAATTTAAATAGGAGGTGAGCTTGAAGAGGAAAGTGACACAGAGAGAGATGTATGTTGAGACTCACAAGTCTGATTTCTCGAGTGTGCTAGTGGCGATCCAAGCGAGGAAGTGGGTTGCGGACAATCGTCTAGTTGAAGAGATGGTGATGCAATTTTGGATAAATTTAATATTGTTTTTAGTAGTAGATAAATATAATTTTTTTTTGCATTAATAAATTTATTAACATGGATGATATGGGATGAATTTTATGAGAGATTTAATCAGATGCCCAAGTCGTAGTGAATGAGAGTACGGATTTGATCAGCAGCTTGCGACCGCTACAGTTCACGCGTATCTCGAGGTTGCTGGCACGAAGAAGGAAAGGGTGTACGGTCTTGGCTCTACTGTGACCCGATTCTATCCTAAGTCTGTGCTCAGCCAAGTGTCCAGGACTCAATCCCAATCTTCTCGTGGGGTGCACGAGGATTATCAGAACCTGAGGACGAGATGGTCAAGTTCAGAGAAACCGTTGCCACCCAGCAGTATGCATACACTTTTCTCCAATAGACGGCCGTCAGCTAACAGAAACAGACGAGAACGCTATGACAACAGATGACATTTCTCTTTGTCAAGATGGGAATGGATCCTTCAGGGACGTACCAGACCGAGACTGGGACCGATTTGCCTCGATTCCTCCTTTATTGGAGGATGATGCCCGTGATCCCGATCAGCGGGACGTTAGATTAGCTGGTCATTAAGGGCCTTCATGAATTTGCTTTCATTTTTGAATGTAGATCTTCGGATTAGATTATTGCTTGGTTGGATTATAATAGACATAAAATAGGTACCTATATTTTGTTTATGTTTCAGTAATTTTCAATTATTTTTGGGAAATTTACCTAAAACTACAAAGAGATGAAAAAAATACCAAAAGAATACAAATGTAATCTTAATTCCAAAAACATACAATTGGAGTCCAAAACCCACGCGCACGACGCTGACTTGTTAAAACCCACGCGCACGACGCTGACTTGTTAAAACCCACGATGCTCTCTATTCCGCCTCATCATCTCCCACGACGTTCTGTAAATTCATTTTACCTGTCAATTTCGACCTCCTATCTAAACAATTTCACAGAACAATTTCGACCTCCTAATCCGCGAATTCAATTTCAATTTGGTGAGGCGCTCTAAAAATTTGCTACGAGAATAATTTCAAAAGGTATGATTTTAACTACCAATTTGATGATTTAATGAATAGCTTACCAAGGGCGCTCTGATTCATGATTTTATGAATACAAATCCGCGGAATGGAGTTTTGTTCGAATCATTTTCGCACAGATTTTTTACTGCATGCAATGCATTCAACAAATTAATTTTTTTTATTCGAAAATTATAATAAGAATAAATTTGCATACCTTAAAAACATGAAGGGAATGTCAGTTCTTGTGTGGTTGTGATATATTATTATTTGGTAGGGTTTGAAATATAAATTCACACCGTTTAACAATAAATAGGTGCTCTATTTAAAAATAAACACGCGCTCTGTTTATTTTAAACAGGGGCTCTGTGTAATTTCAAATGGCGCTCTGAAATTTCAAAAGTCGCTCTCTTTAAAAATCTTGGCATTATTACTTTTCAAAATTATAGATGCACACTATTTATAAACTTGACATTATTATCAAATGTGGAATAGGAACAATGACACGATAATACAGTAGTAATTTAGGTGTTGGTGAAAATTCTGACATGTCCAAAAGGGGGAATGACAGTTACAGATCAACACAGATTGTATTTCATAAAGATCTCCTTTTGAAATCTGATAATGGCGATTCTCGAAGTAAGGGTGACGATTGCGAATACAAGGAAACACGACCTTTGCATACATCAAATTATGGCAGGTTACAACAGAACGGAGAGATCCTTCACCTTAGACGACCATATATTCACTATTGAGAAAATGGACATGAATTTGATTTTTGGAATAGTTGATGGCAATATTGACATGGATCAGGGCCGTTTGATGGAAATAATCAATGACTCTGAATTCCTGGACAGAAGTTTTAAGGATCGAAAAAGGGGAAGTAGAGCGCAGAGGAAATTGACAACAAAGAAAATTAAAGATGCATTGATTGAAGTTTCACATAAAACAGAAGTGTCAGATTACGAGGACACAACAGGACCCCTAGTGCTCTATATGTTGAACACACTGTTCGTGAACACGTTAAAGACTTCGTTGAACTGGAGCTACTGTAATTTTGTGGTCGACAATGGACAAAATGCGTTATTAGAAGTGGACGTCATATTTATTTCAAAAGTTGATTGGATAATTAGATGATAACTGATCCATTCCAGAAAAAGTGACAGGATGTGCAATGCTAATCCCTGTAATTATTTCAGACGATACAAACTTATTTTTTACAGTTATTTTTTCTAGCGCTGTGCGTTTCAAATAGGCGCTCTGTATGGGAGATTAACATATAATCAATTAAATAATTATGCTTAATTGTTTTAATTGTGAATGTTGGTATCTGAAAAGGACTAAATTAAATAGTCGCTCCGTATTCAAAACACAGACAGTCTGGTGCTTTGTATTTAAAACACAGGTGCTCTGGCGCTTTGTGTTTTAAATAGGCGTTCTGTTTTGTAGATTGACATATAATCAATTAAACAATGATTTGTTAATTGTATTAATTGTCAGTACTGGTTTCTGAAAAGGACCGAAGTCGTAGATCCATTATCACATGTTTATGAAGGTTGCAGCATACCAAGATGTGCCACGTGGAATCTAAGAGAGATGCCAAAAGATAACGATGCCTCCTTAAAAAATGTGATGTGAAGAAGGTAAATAAAATACTTAAATGGTTTCATTTATCATAAATGTCTAAAACAATACAGTTAAATAATATGGTCTTAAACTTTTTCAGATAATTTTGCACCGATTATGTCCATCTGAAATGGAAAGACTTTGTACGACATACCACCAGATGTCGATGATTCCTGCAATGGAACACCAACACAAGGGCCCGATGTGGCTGATTTTGAGTTCAGGGCAAGAAGCTGCCATTCATATTTAACTGAGGCTATAGAGAGCGATGAAGAAGTACAGGAAAAAGATGAAGAAGCTACCTCTAATGATGTGTTTCACATCAAGCCGGGGAAAATGGAACTGCTACACAAAGAACTAACAGAGGTAAAAGGACAAAACCTCACTCTGTCAGAGAAATGGGTGGAAGAAAAGAAAGAAGTTTCGTTGTTGAGAGAAATGGTAACAACTAAACTCACGCTGATGTAATTGTTGCTTTGGAAAAATTTTGAAAGTATGTTTCTAAAGCAAATATTATTTAAATTTATAAAAAAAGCTTGAGGAAACAAGCAAAAATTTGGAATTGGAGAAAGCGCAACACAAGGATGCAGAGGATGCGCTGACTCTGAAGTAGCAAAGGTATGATTTTATGGGTTTTATTACTAGGCGCTCTGGATATTAGTTCAGGCGCTTTGTGTATAATAAATCAGACAAAAGAGTATGGTCATTCCAAAAAATAGAAGGTGTTGAATTATTCTGGTTATATTCTTGAAAGAAAAATGAAAGGAGAAATGAGATGAAGTTAAAGTAGCAGAAGAAAAGGTAACGTAGTAAAAAGAATGGGAAGACTGTCGCTCTGTTTTTGAATGAATGTCCCTTGAATAAAGAACTAAAGTTCTAATCAATTTTTTAAATGTCAGATCAAAGCTTTGGAAGGAAACATTGAGAAAACAAAACTAGAATTGTCAAAGGCATTGGAAAAGGTAAAGAGAACACACTCTTTCTTAAGACACTCTGGGTTTTTTTAATAGGCGCTCTATTTCTTAAGGCACTCTATGTTTTTTAATAGACACTCTGTTCACACTGGTTCTTAAGACGCTCTATACTTTTTAATAGGCACTCTGTTTTATTGCAATAATTTCTGTGGTTTATTCAAAGATTCTTAATAAGGTTTTTTTTGATTCCATTAGGTCAATACCTTGGTGGGTGATTTAACCTCAACAAGACTTGAAACATTACGTCTTACAAAGATGAGTCCAGTGGGGATGCAAGGAGACGATCCAGCCAGTGCAGCAAAAGTGATTTTAGAACTGGAAAAGAAAATTGAAGAACCGATTCAAGGGAATGAAAAGTTGAAGTAGTTGATGTCAAAAGATGCCAAAGTGAAGCAACTGCAGCGGGAAAAACTAATGAAATCTGGAGAATTGATAATGAAAGCCACAGCGGAACAGGAGAGGTTAAATGGAATCATCTCTGTAAAAGAGGATGAAAAAATAAAGCTGTTGGAAGAACTTGAAATGGAAAGGAAGATTACCGCAGAATACAAGTAGTTGTTCGTGAGCACGTAGAGAACAATACAAAAAATAGAACAAGAACAGCAGGATCATTATCAAATCAGTGATGATGATCAACTGTTAGAAAATGAATCTGAACAACAAGGCCAAGCAGTGGAAGAGAAGAAAAAGAAAAAAGCGGACGTACACCGACGTCCATGATCAAACGCATCAAAGACAAGGGTCCCAGATCAAAGAAAAGGATGGGCAACTTTGAGTATGATGATTCGAAGTTGAGCAAGATTGCAGGGGATGTTAAGAGCTCCCTGACGGACGAAGTAAGGAACAAATGGGCAATGTTGAAGGATCAACCCTCCACTTCTAAGTAAGCATTTGAATTAAGGATAATCTTGTTGTAAATTTTATTTATTTCCCTTCTTTTTGCATATTAAATAATTCTACTTACATCATGAAATCATATATTTTAAAACAGAGCACCTATTTTAAACAAAACAGAGCGTCAGTATTGCAAGCTGTCATACTGTTTCAATACAGAGCGCGTGTTTTAAAAAAAACAGAGCGCGTGTTATAATGTTTTCTATTTTTGTTAAAAAATACGAAATAAATATTAATAATATTATAATTTTTGATATTAAACTAACTAAGCAATTATCATTTCAGTGACTGAGATGATAATGTATACCAAATGACAAGATTAGAGGTGATGCATACGTTGATTTTGACGACATCTGTCATTTGCAAAAGATGGACCATTGTCCAATATGCAATCAACGCTTATGTAACATTGATGTTACAAGAAGCAAAATGCAAAGAACAAATTGTGTTCTACAGTGCAGAATGTTGGGTAAATTATTTAATGTTATGAATATTACATTACATTTCTATTTTAGTATGACCTAACTCACTTCTTCTATTACAGTTAATGCAGTATTTTGTTACACAAAATAAAAAGGCAGGCGGAAAATGGATAAAGGAGAAGATGATTGGACAAAGGACACAACGTTGGCACCTGCTCCCAATGAACTCAACTGGAGAGTCGCCAAAGGGTTCAACATCTTTCATCGGACCCTATTAACATTCGGCAGTGAGAATAATAGTTGGGTTCATCACAATTCGAAAACAACAAAGACACCCTATGGGAGAGATGCCTAAATACTAGTAAGAACAGATGCGTCTACTATTTGTTTTTTTATTATTATTTTAAAAAAAGAAAAATGTTGATAATTTTTTTCAGCATGATGTAGGTGGATTATGTGCACAGTTACCTTCAACAAAGTAAAGTCGAAACTCAAGTAATCGAGAAACCTAAAGTGATTATCAACAAGAATGCACCTTTACAGCAAAATGTGAACTATGGTGTCCACGTTTGCCATTGGATCGAATTGATGACAAACGGAGAAGAAATACCGAAGTCCACAACACTAGAAGAGATCCTGATGTTCAGAGCAAAGATGTTATCGACTTTGATAGAGGGATATCAGTTAAAAACAATATGACGTTTTTCGCATCTTATTGTGCTACTTTCTATTTTGGGAATGATTTGATTTATACATTGCTCAATTCAATGAGACATATGAGATCGATTGTCCTTATGTGTTTTCTTTTGTGTTTTCTTTTTTGATGTTTGTATTCTTTGAAAGAGCTTTGTATCCAATACGGAAGACGCTCTGTGTTTTGTATTGCCGCTCTGCCGCTCTATGACAGTTTCAATAGGAGCTCTATTGTGTTAAAAGTTTGACAAAAACATGAAAAGACACAACATTGAAATACACAGCGCCCTAACAAAAACATCAATAGACAACATTCAAATGATTAATAAAAAAAATACAATTCTTTTTTTGAAGGAAATGTATTCTTTGAAGGAGCTCTGTATCAAATACACCAGGCACTCTGTGTTTTGAACTGTCGCTCTGTGGCTGACAGCTTCAATAGGCGATCTGTATTTTGAGCTGCCACTCTGCCGTTCTGTGACTATTTCAATAGACGCTCTGTTTTGTTAAAAGTTTGACACAAACATGAAAAGACACAATGCTCTGTTTTAATACACAGTGTCCCTAACGAAAACATCAAAAGATAATATTAAAAAGATTAATAAAAAAATACAATTCATGGTTTAAAACTTACAGAATTTGAAAAATAAACATATGTGTCGATCATGGTATAGCCTCACGACAAGTTTTTCGGTTATGATGGCCCAATTTCTTGTACCTTGAGCACTTCAAAGCCATTCTCACCTCGCCATTGGATAAAATATGATATTTTTTTGGCCTTCTAGGTAACCGTCCCACTGATGATGGAAGTATTTCAATAGCTACCTCAGAGGTAATTTGATCAACTAAAGAAGATGGAATAGGATATATGGTAACTCATAGCTTCTTGGTAATTTTCCTTCAAAAAATTAGGATTGATCAAGTCTTTTAACGACAAAGAATACTTTTCAATAACATATGCTGCATGAGGGCATGGAAAACCATTGGTCTGCCACATTCGACACGAGCAAGTCCTTTCTCTGATATTTACCGAAGCTGTTGGGTCGGCAATCACCTCAAAAATCATCTTCGAAGATTTATTCACTGGGAAAATGTGAGAGTTCTTGAATAATTCATTCAAAGTGTCTGACATCCTAGGGCATAACAAGCCATTCCATTCATCCGCTTATTTCCGACGATTGTTGAACCACCCAAAGGAAAAATTCCTATGAAAGAAAAAATAAAATAAAAAAGAGAATCCATAGAAGAAATTAAAACAGAGCGCCTGCATAGAACACAGAGCGCCTGGTATATATGTAAAGAAAAATGTTCTCCTTGTATAACAAAAATAAAAGATGTATTAAAATGCATACCCCTATTAACATCCTTCCATGTTACTCCTAATATGACTCTGATGAAATCACCCTTTAAGAATGTGCCATCAAGGAAAAGCAACGGCCTATAATGATTGAATCCTACAATGGACCGATGGAATGCAACAAAGAGCCTCGAAAAACATCAACCAACTCCAAGGTAATCCACTTCCCGGGTTACTAACCAGCAGAGCTTCAACATACCGTTTTAGTTTCGCAAAGGACTCAGTGCAATCTCTACCAACCATCATCTTTGCTTTTTGAAGGACATTCCACGATTTCTTATATGATAAATCCATATAATAATTCGATTGAAAATGATTGTAAACCTGGTTGCCATCAACATGAGGTTCATTACGTACCATGTCAGAAATAGCCTATGCAAGCCATTTGGACTTAATACCCTTAACCGATGTATCAGGAAAAAAAACCTATCCATATGTATGAGTGTTATTCATCTTTCTGATGTAAAAGAATTTATTATAAGGACACAAGGAAGCAATAACAAACCATTCACAGCCATCCTCTTTCAAGGAACAAATTGCATAAACCCTCTCCTTCTCATTCTTCTTCAAAGTATATTTAAATCCGACCTCAGTCGCATATAATGTAAGACATTTCCTAAACTTTTCAACACCACCAGGGAAAGCTTGTCCAACAAGCTGAATAAGACTAGACTAATGCGATGAATACAGAAATGGTTGCACATTGGTCAAAGGACCCCCTTCCAAAACAAGCAATGATTCAACAACAACACTTTCACCAAAATCATGAACATAACCATCTTGCCAAAAAAAACATCAGATACCAACAAACATGAACCTAAACAGGAATTTTTGTAATGGCGCTTTATTTCCAATAACTGGCGCTCTGTCTCACATAATTGGCGCTCTGTTTGACTTGCACAATCAAGAACCACATTGCATGATCCAGATCGCATTTGATTGCTTCTACATTCAACACTAACATTAACAGAACGCAAAGCAAAGAAACTCAAGACCTCAAACATTGTTATAAAATCCTCTTGATCTCTCAGCATACAATGATCATGATCCGGGATTGAATAAAACAAGTTAAACTCAATGTTTCCACCAATATGAAACCGACCTCGTATCTTTAGAACAAATTGATCAAAATCTCCATCTGGATCACATACAAAAGAATAGGAAACCAAACCAAACTTGCATATGAAAATCAATTTGCTATCCACCACCAGACCTAGATCTGCTGTCGATCCAAGATTCGAAACTTCTTCGATTGATTTCGTTGATGCGAAATCCAATGATCTGATGAAAAATCCAATGAATTCGTTGAAGGATAAGAAATTACAATCACACAGTGGAAAAAGAAAAGGGCTGTGAAATTGGTAATGAGGCAGTTCAATCTGTTTTTGGGAAATTTTAAAAATTTTATGTTTTAAGGAATAAGATTCCCTGTATATGTTTTTGAAATTAGTTTCCCAAAACTGTAGGTTTAGATAATTTTTGGATTATTTTTTAAGAATGAACAAAGAATTAGCGACGGAATTCCGTTGCAAAAACGTTTTTAGTTTTTATTTAAAATGAGTTTTAAAGACAGATTTTTGTCACTAGAGTTTTATTATTATTATTATTATTATTATTGAAAAATTAAACCTTTGTGACGGATGAATTTCGCTAATTCAATTATTGCTTAAATTCTTACTAAAACAAGTAAATAAAATTTACATACCAAAATGAAAATTACATTTTGGTGACCAAATTCCATCCATAATATTTGTTTTTAATTGTACATTTGCGACAGACTTTCGTCACCGTATTTAATTAATTTTCTATTTTTTAAATTTAATTAAATAAATTAAATAAAAATAAATTATGTAATATGGAAACGAAGGTTTAGCGAGAAGTCCGTCACTAAAATTAATCACGAAAAAAATAATAAAAATCAATATTTTAGCAATGAAAAGTCAATCCGTCATCAAGTTTTATGTTTTTTTGAGATGGATCCATCACAAAAGTGGATTTAGCGACGAGGTTATTAGTGACGGAACTTTTATGTTGTTAAACGGTATCAACGACGGACTAATCCATCGCTAAATTGCTATTTTTTGTCGTGTTCACGCACGTTAAATTTTAAGAAGCAGCACAATAAAGCATAACAGATTAACGTGCATAATTAAATATTTTAATGTCGGTGAAGATCATTATTTCTAAACACTTATTTAGCAGTATAAATTATTTTAAATTGGTATAAAAATGTTCAAAGAGTTCATTTATATTTACACAGGTATTTATAAAATAATTAGTTTAAAATACATGTAACTATTATCTTCGTTATCAAAGCTCTAATCCTAATATATGTTAGGACATGATTTTAATGTGAACGTGATTTTAAGAGGACAGGATTATTTCATCCATCATGACTAGTCAAGCAGATCACACAACACACAAGGATGCAAACAGGTTTTCTAATATATTTTCTCGAGCCAATAACCTTATGTTATAAATAAAGATAACGACGTTTATTATCTTGTAAATACGTACGAGATTTTATCAATATTCCTACTTTTGTTCCAAAACACCCGCAACTTCTGCTCGCTTACAGTGACTGCAATGGATGTGTATCAAGTTTCCAAAATTCATTTATTTAGAGGGACATTTGTAACAGTTGTAATGATGACTTGGAAGATGAAATGAGGAGTTTTAATAATCACCAACGATTGCAATGGTAAAGAATATGAAATGAAGGGTTTTAGTAATTTAATAGAAGTAATTAAGGAGCTTAATGGTCGGATCAAGGAAATGAAGAGTCACAAAGGATAAAAGAAACAAAATAATTTGATCCGGATTCGACCTTATGATCCCTTGTTTCATTGCTTTCATCCTTTCCATTGCGATAAATATGGTATTCTTGATGAAACTTCACTCCAAATTTTGTTAAACAATATCGAGAAATTATTAATTTTTCCTTCTATTAAATCTGAAAAAATTGGGGTAGTTACACTAGTCTTCCTTATAAAATTGGATATAGTATCCTTTGAAGTATCTACCCAATATCGTATTAATATTTTTTATTATTAAAAAACATTTGTTCACCTCATTTTCTCTTCTTTTACTCAACCTATTCTTTTGACATGATTTTTTCCCGAACCTAAGGAATAAATGTTCAGAATTATTTTGTTTTGCACAGAAAACAGTTATAAGATCGAACACTCAAGGGTTGACAATCTTGTCATGATGATGATGATAATGATTGGTCATCTGATGATGACCAAGACTCAAAAGAGTATAATAATAATTGTATTATACCTGAAAATATGTAATTAGAGAATCTATGTCTTGGACCCTGCTCTACTTATACATTTTACATGATAGAAGATAATTATATTTTTCAGGGAATTTTGCTAAAAAATAATTAGGGGGTATATGTTATACATGAGAATAAGGTTATCTTATGTTAAACATCTTTATTCTCATGATTATATCCCAAATCCCCTTATCTATCTTCTAGATCATATCTTTATATTTATAATTACAATATAATTATGATCATTATTTTCGTGGTAACCAGTATGCCCTTGAACTTTTTGACGGAGTTGCATCAAGTCGGTCATGAAGCTTGTTTGTCAATGACCGGGTTACATTGTGCCGAGTATAAGGATCACTTCAGGTTTCTCTCCCCATCCGAGACAGTCATAATTGGGTTGTCCGACCTTGCATTTTTCTTTGTCATTCTTTAAGAGTTATCTCTGGAACTCGGCTTTTTAGTGCGATGGCCCAACTTTACTTTCTTCCTCTAATGCTGGTCCGATGAGAAGATCTTTTTTGTTTGGAAATCAAATCTTCCGTCCAAATCTGGAATTCCATCAAATTGCTTTGGGAAGATGCATGGTTGTCATCATGACAACTAACCTTTCAATGATGATGGGTTGTCGTCATAATCCCCTCGAAATGACAGTTCGTGATGCTCGAGGTCGGTCATGTGGCGTGATCTGGGCCTTTGAATCCTTCTCGGTCGAACATCTTAGAATGATTCTATGTTTTTTATTTCTCTTACCTTTTTCTCTATATATACTTGCTTTGTGGACTTCTCTCTCCTCTCTTTTTCTTCCTGCCATCGGTCTCTCTGTAAAAGAATTTTTGTCGCCACCGGTGGTTTTCTTGTCCGACTTTAGTCTCCAACCTCGCAAAATCTTTGTTGAGTCAAGCCCATGATGTATAAAAATTGAGTCTACTCTTAGAATGTCCAGTATGTACCAAGATTGAGAATGATCTGCTTGGAATGTGAGCCTGCAATGAATGTGCAATAAGGCTGGTTCAGAGAGGAATGCAACAAGGTTGCTTCAGGGAAGACAAAGTAAGGCTGGTTTAAAAGAACGCAGTAAGGCTGGCAGCATTGAGGTCATGAGTAAAGGAACAGTAAGGTTTCACATAACTGCAGGAAGCTCAGAACAACACAACTGTCTAACTAACTTTTGTTAGTTTGACAGTAACGCTTGAAAGAAAGATTATTCACCCCCCTTCTCTAGTCTCACAGCAAGCTATATTCGCACTTTCAATTGGTATCAGAGCCAACCTTTCTAGGCTTAACAGCTTTTGAAAAGAAACTTTGTTTTGTTTTAACTTGCAAAGAAGTTATTAATATGTGTTTTAAGAATGCCAGGTGCTACCAAAGTCTTCATTCCCTATGATACTCTGTCCCCTCTGCTCAAGAACTAGAAGTTTAACTATTGGAAGACCAGAACAATGCTTCATGTTAATGAAAGGATGAGAAAGATAGCACTCAAGAAAAGACTCATTCGCATAGGACGATACTTGGTGCATTAAGCACATCTCTCTCTCAAGCTCACATAAGAAGTCTAAGCAGCAACCACCAATGAAGTCACAACCTCTTAACTATGAGCTAAGTACCTTTAAAGCTTCTATCTATTATGATAACATCTATGCTATTGAAATGACTGAAAAATCTGGTGTTTCACACTAGGACAAAACACATAGTTACGAGATATCGATTCATGAGAGATCATGAGCAAAAGGGAAACGTAAAAAAAATTAGAATACATTTCCCCTAAAAGTCAAGTTGCTGATAGATTCCTAAAACTCCTTAGAAGAATTCAAATTTATCCACTTTAGAGAAGAACTAGGGATAATTGAATTTAAATGGATAAGGCATTAGAAGTAACAACTCTTAAAACAGAGTGTCAGGCTATTGCAGCAAGGTTCTCACCTTACTGTAGCAATGCTTGGGAATTACCCTACTGCAGCAAAGTTCACCCTTAATGCCGTAACATAGGATGTACTAAAAAAGAGTAATCATATCATTACTGTGCCTTCTCAAGAAGCAGTTTGTGGCCACATACACACCCATCGTTTCATCACCTAAATTATAAGGTTTCTGTTTTACTATAAATAGTGTCCCATCCAAAGTCTTTTTTACCCTTTACACTTACCCTATTGTTGACTAACTTCTATGAGAGATTCAATGTACTCATCAACAATATCAAAACTTTAGGGAAGACTTTTGACAACAAAGAAGTCAACCTGAAGTTCTTGAGATCACTTGGTGAGATCTGGGGAACAAAGGCTATAGCAATAAGGGAGTCCATCGATCTTGCTAAGATGTCCTTGGCACAGCTATATGGTGTGCTGCATACCTACAATCTGGAAGTTGAGTAGAGAAGACAAATTGATGAGGCAAGGAAGAAAACTCTGGTTTTCAAACCCTAAGAAAAAATACTGAGATCCATGACAGAAGAGAAAACCAGTGACACCTCGTCTGCAAGTGAACACACAATAACAGAAGAAGTTGCACTGATGGGCAAGAAGTTCAAAAAACTGTTCGAAAAGAAAAATCTCAAGAAGAACTTCTCAAGCAAAGCCAAAGAAGCAGAGAAAGAGGTCTACTATAACTGTGAAAAGCCAGGGTACTTTGCTGCACAATACAAACGACCTGCACAAAAATCGTCTGCACAGAGGAACAAAAAGGAATATAGCAAAGGGAGCTTTGGAAGGAAAGAAAAGGGCAAGGCCTATGCTGCTAAAACCTGGAGTGAGACAAACTCAGATGATGAAGAAACAATCTCAAATACTCAGCTTTGTCTCATGGCTAGAAATGAAGAAAAATAACAAGTATTCGATCTCTTTAACTCAGATGCTACTCTAGAGGAATTGAGGGAAGCACTTCAAGAAACCTATGAAAGCTTTATTTTCCTTTCAAGGGAACATAAAGAGAATCTCAAACTGGTTGCAAATCTCAGAGAGAATTACAATCTGGCATATGAAGAGATTGACTGTATAACAAGTGACCTAGCAGTGGCTTAAAATGAGCTGAAGAAATCAGATGAGAAGGTAAAACTTCTCAATGCAGTAGTGGAAACACTTACAAAGAGAAATGTTGAGTTACAAGCTCAAGTAGATACATGGAATGGAAGGACCCTGAACTTACAAAAATTACTAAACATGGGGCCAATCCTCACATGATAGGTCAAGATTAGGCTATAAGGATTGGTTGAATGACCTTTCACACTCAAACGTGAATGATAATGTCACAACTAGTCAAAAAGAGGTAAAGCAGACTTCTGCAAAAGTCATGCAGAAGGGTAAAGCCTCTACTGAACAAGGAGAGTAGAGGAGTAAGGCCTCTACTGGTAAAACCCAAAGGGTTAAATCATTGAGCAAAGTACCAGCATGAACTGGTGTAAAACACCATAATGTGCACATGGCATGGAATCATAAGATTAAAGCCAACAAAAGACCATACAAACCCCAGTATGCATCAAATTACTCAGTGTGGAACAACACTTCAAATACTGCACAAAGAAAAGCACATCTAAAGCCCGTCTGATGCAGAATGCAGCAGAAGAGAGGAGAAACAAGTAGCAGACCACCTAGAGCAACAAAACCAAGGGTCTACTGCTATACTTGTGGCAAACCTGATCACAAATCATTCAAGTGTGGGTGCCCAAAACTAACATGTGAGGACCCATATTTGTGGGTACCATGTACAAGATTTCAATCCTTTATTGCAGGAACAATAGGATGGAACATGGTACTTGGATAGTGGATGCTCAGGACATATGACTGGGAACAGAAGTATTCTGAAAGATTACATAAAAGAGAAAGGGCCCCTAGTCATTTTTGGAGAGTTAAAACAGGTAAAACTAAAGGTTATGGAACCCTTGGTACAGATTCTTTAATCTTTAGAGATGTAGCTTATGTTAAAGGTTTAGTACACAACTTGCTGTCCATCAGTTAGATTACGTGAACTACTGCACATGGATCTTTTTGGTCTAATAGAAGTAGAAAGTTTAAATAGAAAGAAGTATACCCTAATTCTAGTAGATGACTATCCAAGATATACTCGGATAATGTTCTTGTACAAAAAGAATGAAACTTGCAGCCTATTAACCAGATTTCTAAGACAAGTTCAAAATGAAAAGGGCATTGAAATAATCACAATTAGGAGTGATCATGGTACTGAATTTGATCAAACAGGAGTAGACACTTACTGAAATTGCCATGGCATTAAACATAACTTTTCAGCACCTAGAACACCTCAATAAAATGGTATAGCAGAAAGGAGAAATAGAACACTTATAAAAGTTGCTAGAACAATTCTTGCTGATGCTGATTTACCAAAAAGCTTCGGGACAGAAGCAGTAAACACTGCATGCTATGTCCAAAATAGATGTCTTATACATAATCGGCATAAGAAGACCCCCTATGAATTATGAAAAGAAAAGACACCAAGTGTCAAATACTTTCATGTCTTTGGATGCAAATGCTATATACATAACAATAATAAATACCATCTAGGAAAATTTGATCCTAAGACAGATAAAGGAACATTCCTAGGATATTCCACAACTAGCAAAGCTATCAGAGTGTATAATAAGAAAACATAAACAGTTGAAGCGTCAGTCCATGTTTCTTTTGTTGAATCTAAAATATCAATCCGTGATGCTAATGTCTTTGATGAGGAATGTGCATGCATAGATGATGAACAGGATGCAGACAAGAGCTTTGAAGCTGCAGAAAAGGATGAGCAGTTTACACACATAGAAGAGGATTTTAATGTAGCAGAGCCCGAGCAGCCCACAATACAACAGCAACTGGAACACATCACCATTGATCAAGATAAAAGGAGATGGATCAAGGCACATACACAAGATGACATCATTGGAGACAAGGATACACCTGTGCAGACTAGAAAAACAACAACCAGAGAGTGCCTGTCTGCATGCTTCATATAAAAAATGGAGCCAAAGACAATAAATGAAGCTCTAAGTGATTCAAACTGGATTGATGCCATGCAAGAAGAACTAAATGAGTTTCAAAGAAACGAAGTATGGTATCTATTGCCAAGACCCAAAAATTATCCAGTTGTTGGATGCAAGTGGGTGTTCACAAACAAAACTGATGAAAATGGAACAGCCATCAGAAACAAAGCCAGGCTAGTGGCAAAAGGTTACTCATAAGAAGAAGGAATTGATTTTTATGAAACCTTTGTCCCTGTTGCAAGAGGGGAAGCAATAAGAATGTTCCTTGCATATGCTTGATAGCAAGGATTTAAAGTCTATCAAATGAATGTGAAGAGTGCCTTCCTTAATGGATTGCTGCAAGAAGAGGTATATGTTGAACAGCCTCCTTGATTTGAAGACTTTGAACATCCACATCATGTCTATAGGTTAGACAAAGCATTATATGGCTTAAAACAAGCTCCAAGGGCATGGTATGAAACTCTCTCAATTTTTCTATGTGAGAATAATTTTCAGAGAGGAAAGGTTGATATTATCCTATTTCTTAAGAAACATAATGAGCATATTCTCTTAGTGTAAATTTATGTTAATGACATTATATTTGACCGCACAAACAATAAATTATGTGAAAGATTTACGGCACTAATGAATCAAAAGTTCAAATGAGTTTAATGGGAGAATTGAAATATTTTCTAGGACTTCAGGTATAACAGTTAGAAAGTAGGATATTCATAAATCAATCCAAGTAAAGAACACAGTCAAGAAATATGGATTAGAAAATACAAGTCACACGAGAACCCCTATGAGCGTAACTGTAAAAATTGATAAGGATGAGAGTGGAAAAGAAATAAGCCAAACAATGTACAGGGGAATAATAGGCTCACTCTTATACTTAACTACAAGCAGACCAGACATCCAATACTCAGTCTGCGTATGTGCAAGGTATTAATCTGATCCCAAAGAATCCCATTACACTGCAGTAAAGATAATCCTAAGATACCTCAAAGTAACTCTAGATCTAGGTGTATGGTCTCCTAGGGAATTAGATTTTATACTAACAGGTTATTCAGATGCAAACTTTGCAGGTTGTAGAGTTGACAGGAAAAGCACAAGTGGTTCATGTCAATTTCTTGGTGCAAGATTAATTTCATGATTCAGCAAGAAGCAAACCACAATGTCAACCTCTATTGTAGAAACAGAACACACAGCTGCAGAAAGGTGTGCTGCACAAGTACTATGGATGAGGTCATAACTTACTGACTATGGTATAACGTTTTCTAAAACTCCAATATTTTGTGACAACACGTCTACGATGACAATTTCAGAAAATCCTGTTTTTCATGCTAAGACCAAGCATATTAATGTGAGAGATCATGTGCAAAAAGGTCACATTAAATTGGAATGTATTCCAACAGAAAAAAAATTATAGATATTTTTACAAACCCTTTTGATGAGAGCAAGTTTATTCAATTCCGAGGAGAATTGGATATAATTGATTTGAATCAATAAAATGGCCAAAATGCTCTATTGCTCTACTGCATATGTGGAATACAGACCAGCATTATTTTTACTCTACTACAGTTCTATGTTTGGAAAGAAACAACGTTTTAAAACTGATTGCCTAAAATTTCACAACAGTCAAAATCTGTGACTGAATCTACGCAACGACTAGTTTTTAAATGGCAACAGTAACATTTTTAAAGAGTATAAATATGAAAAAATTTTCAACATAATACACTTTTTAATCTCTCATTCTCTCACTCTAAGCATTCTAATACTCACATTGTCTCTCTCTTGCGCTCTACTGTAAACCCTAGATCGCTCTTTCAAATCTAACTCTTGTGAACTATAGAATTTCTCTAAATTCTTTTAAAAAATGACCAATACTCGATCGAACACTCCATCCAAGAGTGACCAAGCTCAAGAGCAACGCAGTCCAACAAGAAAGATTGAGTTGCAGATGGGAGCGGTTCTTGATTTTGAAACCTTGAAAAACGAATCAGATGAAGTAAAGGAGATATCTGAGCTGATCCAGGACGCAGGTCTAAAGTACTTCTGTGAGAAAACAAGCAGAATATATGACGAAGAAGCACCTGAATTCCTTCAAAAGTCTAGCGTTGCTAAGGACTTTCAGGTCATCACATACACATCTGCCAGACGAATTAGGATCATCATCACTCTAACTGATTTTGAACATCTCTTTAGAGTCTCAAACGAAGGACCCAGAGATATTCCAATCTCTATGGTAAATAATGGTAGGCATGCCATGTTGAGTGAAGATAGACAGAAGGAAGGAATAAGGACAATGAAGAAATATTTGTCAAAGGCACACAAGTTGCTTGCAAACGTGGTAAAAAAGGTGTTCATGTCAAGAGAGTTCTCCAAAGATCAGATCACTTCTGATCAGTAGGAAATAATGTGCGCAATCCTTGCCAAGCATAAACTCAATTGGGCCAAACTGCTGATATATCAACTGCCCAAGGCAGTAGAGGCCAGACAACATCTGTTTAGAAGGGTTATAAGCATAATCCTCAAGGAGAAGCTCAAGCTTTTTGACAAGAAGGGGAGACCATGGATAATGGCCAGGCATATTGATGTTCGGAAGATTGGAAAGCAGCCAACAGGCTTCTTAAAGAAGCCAGTAGTAGTGCAAACTACAACAAAGACTGCAGACCAGCCTAACAAGAGGAAACCTGAAAAGGCCAAAGGGAAGCTGATCAAGAAGGCACCAGAAGACTTGTCCTGCAGAGCTCAGAAGAGAAAACAATATCGAAGCTCCCTGCTGCACAGCCTACAGAAATGGGGTCAGAAGTACAATCTGTACCAACAGAAGAGCAGACTAAAGTTAGTTCTCAAGAACCAACAATCGTAGCAGCAATTGAAGGTTTATCCTCAAGAAGTATACCACCAAAGGAGCCAGAAATTGCTGTGCTACAAGATGCAAATATCGCTTTGAAGTATCTAAAGGATAGTGCTAATGAAAACCTTCAGAAGCTTATTCTGGAAGCTCAGGAAAGTTATTAGGAAATCAGAGAAGGACCAAGGGCAACACTCAAGCAAGAGCTAGGTGCACAAGGGTACACAAGAAAGGAGATTGAAGCAAAACTCAGAGGGATGCAGACTGAGCAACCACTGAGTATATCTACTGTAGCGTGATTGACAATAAGGCTACTACAGCAGAGGCATTTACAACAGCAATCATTTCTGTCCCTACTGTAGGAATGGAATTAGCAGTGGTTGAAGCTGAACAGCCCTCCTGCATCAGAGGCATGGGCCACAACAACAACTACAACAACACAATCTCCAGAAAAGATAGAAATTTTGAAGGCACTGCAGACTGTCCAAGTCATTCAAGAGAAGGTTCTAGAACACAGGGCCAAGACCGACGAAATACTTGACAAACCTCAAAAGGAGGCAATGATCCAACAGTTCATCAAGGAGCACAAACTTTCAATCAAAAGGAAGTCCAAGGCTTCAAGGCTAAAGCTCATTCCCTCAGGACCACCAACAAGGTATAGGATCAACCCAGATGGCTCAAGGATAGAAATAGGCATAATTAATGCCATGACAGAGGCAGAAATTGAGCAGCTGGTTCTAATTCAAAGAATGGAGGCCCACAAGAAAAAGAGGCCCGCTGAACCCTACATACTGTTTAGTGGGGCTCTAGAAATCAAGGATTCAACTCTCAAGACCAGGAGACACAAACAAGCGCAGTTGCAAAATGTTGAATTTGTATACACTCCTGAGGTGGAGGGTGAACTAAAAAGGTTGGTTGACAAGCATGTTAGAGCAGCAACCTTGAAAATTTATGATTACTTGTCAAGATCAACCATCGGCAAAGCACCATCACCAGGGGATGATGATAATGGTCATAATGAATCCCAACAACCAAAAGACCATGATGATGAAGACATCATTGATAAAGTTACTGAAGAAAGGATCAAGGAACAATTTACAACAGAACCATCTGCTGAAGAAGAGCCAGCAGCAGAGACCCATGTAGCCGAGTCTCTAGCAGCAGAGTTTCCATTAGCAAAATCTACAGCAGCAGAATCAGCAGAACAAGAGGAAAAAGCAACAGAGAAACCTACAATAGAAGAGGCAAACGACATCGAGACATCAATTAAGGTAGCATAGGGATCACCAACAAAAAAGTCAACATCACCAATCAGAGATGAAGCAGAGGCTACCACAGAAGAAGCACCTACAGAATCAGAAGAACAAGAGGAAATAGTAGCAGAGGAACCTACAGTAGAAGAGGCAGAGGACATTGAGACATCAATACAGGTAGCAGAGGGGTCACCAACAAAAAAATCAGCATCACCAACAAGAGATAGCAGAGGCTACCATATAAGAAGCACATGTAGACTATCAGCAAACCACTGAGGAAGCAGAGTTCACTCAAGTTACAACACTTGATCTCACTCCTACAACGGCAGAGGTGGTGATCATAGTAGAGGATGAATCGCTTGAAACAACCCCAATGACAAGAGAGGAACAAACTGCACCACAAAGCAATTTCAAAGGTGTCACTCTTGAAGATATCAATAAAAACCTAATGAGTGACACCCCCTCTGGTAAAAAAACAAATGTATCTTCTCCAAACCTGGTGTTTTCACCCCCCTTCATTCGGTTTGGTGCAGACCAGGGCAGATCCACCCTCAGTGGGCTTTCCTCAAGGTCTACTCCATAGTGGCACATCTGGCATCCAAATGACACCCCAGACTGCAGCTAGAAGTCTGAGACAACCCCTTACAGACGTCAGATTGACACCAATCCACGAAAAGCCATCCTCTATGCAAGAACAATGGCCAAATTTGAAATCCTCACACACCAACAATCATCTCCAACAAAGACTTCAATGGAGTAAAGAAAAAGGCAACTGGATCAGGAGATCTACAACATGCATCAGTGGACAAAGGATGCATTCAAGGACCTTCTTGAACGACATGAACCAGTTGCAGACGAGTTGGAAGCTGAGAAGACTACTAGAACCAAATGCTTTGCAGACTTCCACGATTCTCTCTCTCTCACATGGCAGAAGGACTTATCGACCAAATTCAGAGGGCCAATGCCCTAAATCTCCAGCAGTACAGGCTCAATGCTTCTAACCTCAACAAACTAAGAGGTCAACATTCAGCTGACCTTCACAGAGTACAAACTGCTTTGAAGACCTGTCAACAGCAGCTCAAAGATCACATCCTCAACAATGATACAAGGCTTATCTTGTTAGAAAATAAGCTTCAACTTGAAACTGAGAAGGCCACAGCTGCTCAACAGACAACCACTTCTGAACTAAAAGCTCTTCGAGCTGCAATTGAAGCCCTTATAGCAGCAATAAATGCTAACAAAAAGGAGGAGAAGGCAGCAGAGAAACGGGAAGAAACAGCAAGGCTATTTGGAGAGAAGGCAGCAGAGAAAGGGAAAGCAGCAGCAAAGCCATCTGCAGACGAGCTCAAAAAAAAAAAAAAAAAAAAATCAACAACAGCAGCAGAAGGAGAAAGGACTGCAAAGCTGCACAGACTTCAGGGGGAGCAAACCCTACAAGAAAGGTCATCAGGGCATAAATCTCAAAGGGAGCAAACCCTACAAGAAAGGCTATTATGGCACATACCTCACGGAGAGCGGTCCCATGGGGAGAAAAGAAGGCATCACAGAACGTCAGAGGATCAGCCTCATAAGCGCAGCAAAGGCAGTGAGCATCATAGGTAGAAAGGATATATACTTTGCTGTACTATAGTCTAAGAAATAGGATTAATTTTCTTAGAAACAATGTATTTAGTTAGTAAGCTTGTTCTTTTACTTAGAAGTTTTGTTACCATCAATTTAGGGGGAGATTGATACGAATGTGTAATCCCTCCAGTTGTATAGAAATTGATGAACAAAACTTAGAAGTATTAGCCATGATGTTGTTAGTGTGCTAAGGCTGGGAATTAGTTACTAATCTGCAGTCTAGGTTAGATGCTGGAGAGAAGACGACCACAGATGGAGAGGATTGTGGGCCACAAGATGCAGATTACTACAGAGAATTTCATCAAGGCAGCTAAGATATGCATGGATAACAAAAGACCTATAAATGCTTCAGAATCTGGGATCAATCTTGCAGACAAGGGTCAACTTAACAATGCATAAAGGATTGCATCAGATCTGGGTGCAGACAAGGTTGTAGTAGTGACTGGGTGCAGATGAGGTCTCAACGGTACTAAGTGTAGACTGAGTTGCAACAAACTGGAGTGCAGCAGAGATGGTTGCTAAGATTATGGCAGAGGTCTGAGGATTGATCAAATCGAAGATTTGAGGTATGGAATGACAGTACGAGGATCAGAATATAGCTGTGTTGTCAACATCAGTGAAGGAGTCACATGTGTTGCTAATAGATAGGCTGTCAACATCAGATCAAGTATAGTCACGGGTTCATTCCCTCAGCCTATAAAAGGGGATCAAAGAGCTCAAGGAACAATGCTGTTGAACAAAGAATTGAACGTACAAAGTGTGCGAAATCAATATGAATTCAAGGCTGTTCAAGTGAGCTGAATTGAAGAAGAAGAAGAAGAAGAAGAGGGTTCACTAGTCTGTATTGAAGAATAGAAGTTGCAGCAGAGTCCATCTAAGGATTTGTGCAAAGGATCTAGGTTCTTCGCCTTTGACAAGTTAGCTAGCTTGTAAAGGGGTTATCTTGTAAGCCAAAAACAAGAAGATAGTACCTCTTGGATTGACTACACTGATCATCAAGGGAAAACTTGACTAAGCTCTTGTTTGTCAGTTGATAACGAGTGTCTGAACCAGTATAAATCCTATGTTCTCCACTTGCTTTCATTGCTTTGCATTTTTAGAACTGCTAGAAATCAATTAAAACAACAAACATAGACAAACTCTCAAAGTACAAGTCTCTGCTGCAGACACACTTGGTAGTCTGCAAAGATCATTAGTGTACACGAAACTAATATTCCATAGAATTACACTAAAAAAATTTAATACAACTTATTCACCCCCCTCTAGGTTGTACCTTTGGATCTTACACAACCTATTTGATTCATTCCTGGGATTTCTTCATTGATATTGATTTTCTCTTCTAAGATCCTTTTTGACATATATTGTAGTTAGGTGAAACCTAACTATATGCCATATCTAAAATATGCTAGCCAGATGAGAATAAACTATCAACTAATAATAATCAATCTAGATTAATCAATGCTGCATTATATCATAACTCAATATATCATACACATTGAATAGAAGAGAATAGTATAACCTATAATTTGCTACCTTACATTATCAGAAGAGAGTGATAACTACAATAATTGATATTTCAATGCATAAGAATTCCAAAAACTATATCATATCATATCAGTGTTAAGAATAAGATCAATTCATTCATGATCAAATCAATCTAGATCATAAGAAAATAAGAAGAACATGTCCAATCTTAGAAATCCCAGAGAATTATCTTCAATACGTTGTCACACAAAAGATTTACGCTACGTTCATGATAGAAAACAAAACCATATGAAGAAACAATCTAAGATCCATTACAAAAGTAGATAGACAGTATGAAAACATTGAGAAGAAACTCAAAACCCAAATGAGAATAGAGTTTTGATGAAGATCCCGACGATCGTGACTCAATCCCGGGGTTGTCATAGGATGCGCATAGATCCTCTTCGTCTCAGATCTTCTTCTAGGGTTTGAAAGTACGTCGTTCACTTTATCATATGAAAGTAGTCCTCCCTTTATCTGATGTGGAAGTGGTGATATTTGTAGGGCAGAAGGATAGCAAACAATCCCTATAAATCTATAATTTAAAATAACAAAGATATACAATATGGAGAACTTGACACGGCCATGCAAGCTGGGAGACGGCCTGAATTGGACCATGTTTCGAGCAAAATTGATATTTCTTCCATTAGGGAAGCACGGCCATGCGACCCTGACATGGCTTGGACAGGCTGTGTGTCGAGAGCACTCCTGAATGGAACACGACCGTGTCTGCCTATGCATCTTATCTCCAGGCTGTGTTTGGTCACAAAACACCTATAATTATCAACATTACACCCATAATCATCTCGAACACTTCCAAACTGCTATACATCATATTCCAGAGTTTCAAAATGTCTTCCAAACATCATGATCGTTAACACAACTCTTTTATCAACATTCTGCAATAAAAACAAATGTTTTGGCAATACCATGCTCTAAAAGTAAAAGCAAACTAACATGATTAAATAGACCATAAAAATGAAACAAAACTTAGGTTTAAGAATGTGAAATAGTGTGTGTTTCGATACACATCAAACTCGCCTAAACAAAAGGCTTGCTTCTCCTAGAGCAAAAGAATACCCAAAAAAAAAAAAAAAAGAAGAAGTAAGAACAACGCAAAATGAGCAACTCAAATCAACAAAACAAACAAGTGTCATAACACACATTTTCTGCAAGGCAATTCATCTTCCCTTCCTTGCTACATTGCATAAACTCTTTCTCATATCTATAAACGTTCTCCTAACAAGGCACCTCTCACCATCCCGATGATTGTGAGGATCATATCAACACTCATTAATTATGCAAAAATATGAGTTCGACTCAAATAATACATCAAGCTATAAGTGTTGAGTCAAACCTATGCTGTATAGAAATTGAGCGATAGTCAAACTCTAGCCTTTGAACATCCCGGTATGTACCAAGCCTGAGACTGACCTGCTAGGAGAGTGAGCCTGTAATCGATGCGCAGTAAGGCTGGTTCAGAGAGGGATGTAGCAAGGCTGGTTCAGAGAAGGATGCAACAAGGCTGGTTCAGAGAAGTACGCAGTAGGGCTAGTCCAGTGGAATGTAACAAGGCTGGCAACATTGAGGTCATGAGTAAAGAGAAACAGTAAGAGTTGGGCATTTGTGCTTCTGTAGTATGGAATGGTTGATCCTTGATTGCTTTTGATTGACGAAGGTTACTGCAGAAAGGTTGAGGAAGGTAAGGCTGAGGTCAACAGAAGGGTTCAGATGAAAGAAAGATTGATCCTGGATTGTTTCTGATTGACGAAGGTTACTGCAGCATGGCTGAGGACAGTAATGCTGAGGTCAACAGAAGGGTTCAAATGAAAGAAAGGTCGATCCTAAATTACTTTTATGAGGTTACTGCAGCAAGAGTAGGGAGCAGCAAAGCTGGATTCTATAGAAGGGTTCAAATGAAGTCAGAGGTCACGGGTTGCCTTTTGTCCTACGTCAACATACTTCTCTGTATCAACAACAGAGGTCACAGGTCGGTGAATATGGTGCAAGGATGGCATGAATGTGACATTT
Organism: Drosera spatulata; assembly: GCA_035668315.1. Lineage (NCBI taxonomy): Eukaryota > Viridiplantae > Streptophyta > Magnoliopsida > Caryophyllales > Droseraceae > Drosera > Drosera spatulata. Next base: position 35,008 of record JAOVYX010014611.1, read on the forward strand.
TCAAGAAAGAACAAGTTCAACAATGGCTAAAAATTTGGGGTTGCCTATAAATATAGAGGCAATGCCAACGATTTCATAACCTTTGAATTATAGAGTCTTCTTTTCTTTTTAAAGACAAGTGCAGTAAGGTTTCAAGTGAGCTGAGAAAGAAGCTGATAGCTGAAGAACTGAGCTAGCTATTGAAGGCAGTGTTTAATAGCACAAGTATTAGACAGACGATTCTGATAGGCTGTTTTGAGTCCCGTTCAGGAGAAGGAAAGATCTTGTAATCGGTTTGTATTGTCATTTACTAGCTATAAAGTGACAGGTTGATTGGGAGCCTAAAACAATCACACGTAGTGCTATCCTCTTGATTCATCACACTGATAACCTAGGAAAGACTGGAGTAAGGATATAGCCGTACTTTACCTATATACTCTAACCAGTATAAAAACCTTTGTGATTTTACTTTACTGCTTTCATTACATTTAACCCTATTGCTAATCAACTTCAACCAGCAAAAAACTAAATGGAACTAAGGTTGCTGTAGTAAGGTTTCGTATTACTGCAGTAAGCTTAGAACATCTCTACTATCCAACTAACCTTTGTTAGTTTGACAGTGAAGCTTGAAAAAGAGAAGCTATTCACCCCCTCTCCCTTCTACTCTCACAGCAACCTATATCGGGACTTTCAACTAGCATTTGCATACTAAATACTTTCTTACCCGAACCAAGTATGCATCTCAATCCAAATAATAGGCTGGGATCAAGAAAAATAACAAGTTAGGTAAAAGAAGGTCGACTATTTGGTCATGTGGACTTAAGGTTCAAGGGAAGGAGTAAGGTACGAGTCAAAACATAAGCGATCTATACATCCAACCCCAACAAGGTATTACGCCTCTAACATAGACAAATGAACCACACTATTCCAAATATATAATTTTTCGAGTCACCCTTTATTAGGATAAGTGATTACTCGAGTCCAAACAACTATGAGATAACAAAAAAACTTTTTTTTTTTCCAGTTCTTTTTCGATTTTTTTTTGAAAGCCATTGTTTTTTTTTTTTCCAAAACAATACTTGAAAAAGAAATAAAAGTACCACAACTTAGGCACATTGTGTGCCATATTCTAACACTAAACGCAAACCATCCCCCTTATAAATATTTTGACTCGAACACATGATAAAGTTCAAATGGGTTTTTGTGTGGAGTTTATTGCATGAGAAATGTAAAAGCAACTCCAATAATGAGTATAAGAATGCCCAATTAAACAATATATCATGTAAAATACAAGATGAAAGGAAGGAAAATAATGAAAATAACGTTAGGTAAAGAAGGTCTAAAAGGTTATGATCATATAAAGAAATGGAATAAAATGATCTACGGTGCACACCTCTCCGTCTTGTCACTAACCAAGTAGCTAGTAACTTGAGGTTGGTGCATTATAAAAATCTAGCTCTATTCGTTGCTCTCATATTCCGTGTTTGGTTATCCCCCATACATGTCTTAGCTAGGAGTTAAAACTTAGCGATGTTTTGGACGAAAAACAGCTATGTAAACGAGAAGGGTTTGAATTGAGGCCATCTGTATTCTAGCATGACACTTATCTTATTTTTTTTGTTTCGAGTTAACATATTTTCCATGACTGCAAAAAATTCTTGTGAATAACTTTCACTTAAAAAAACAAAAAAGATTTCTTAAAAACAAAAAAGATTTCTTAAAACCAAAAACCTTTTTTTTTCAATTTTTCATATTTTTATTTTTTTAATAAACTTTTTTAGAAATGACATCAACAAAACAAATACTACTCATAACATCATAAACAGAATGAAGACATGAATAATAGAAACTGACTCAATAACATGAAAGAGGTTAAATATTATACAGACCATAAATTGGATCAAGTTCTGCCTAAACTACGAATAGTACATGCTAGACAGAAAATAGAAAACGAAAATCATAAAACACATAAAAGATAGATAATATCCCACTCCTTATCTAAAACATTGCATTGTCTTCGATGTAAGATATAGAAATGAAAACCAAGGGACAATACTCACAAAGGGGTTACTACGGAGGTGGTGGTGGCGGCTATAAATGCTCCTGGCTCATATGCCAGTCATATATTTGCTGGTGCATATCGTGGTGGTACTGGACGAGGGACTTTACCCGCATAAGTCTATCATCAAATCGGCCCATCTTCACCAGTATATTCCTCTCGAAAGACGAATAATAGTATCGGTGCTGGCGTGCAGCTCCCTGATGGTTGGACTCTGCCGATGGCTCCATATCATCATCGTCAACATCATCATCCATCGGATCATTAGCAGCCTGTTGCTCATCATCATCATGCTCATCCTCCTCCTCCTCCTCAGCTACTTCCTCTGCCTCTGCTATACCTGCGTCTCCCTCAGCCTGCTCCTCCACCACCACTATTGTGTCGGGAATCGAAGACCAAGAGATGAAAAAGCCCATAATGAGAAATCAGCAACTCTACAAAGCTCACTCCGCAGCTACAGCTTCACCTTCTTGTTGTTCGAGAACTACAAGAAGTATATTTCTTCACCTCTAATTATCTCCTTCTTTATCTTCTTTGTGGAAAGAAGATAAGTGAGGTAGAGTGAAGAATAGAGTGGCTGCTCCAATGGCTCCTGTATCATAAAATCATATCTGAGTGCCATTGCGATGGGAGTAATAAGTCCCCCAAAGCAAATCTTGCCGGAGCTGTTTGCTGCGTGGATTTGCCAATGTCGAAGATGCGTCACAATGTTAAGCTTGATGGTCTTAGGCCTTGTCATAGCCCAAAGAAATAATAGCTCGTCCTTCTTCAAGTTTCCTGCAGTCTCATACCGAGCAAAAACAATGCAAGCAAAGAATCGATAAAGAATGAAGAAAACAGGGTTGAGCGCAGCAGATACCTTGGCGTTCCTGAAGTCCGGAAGATCCTGCCTAGTCAAAGAATAATAGAATGAGTCGATTTCCCTCTCGTACTCCGGATTCACAAACTGAAGTCCAAAAGATCTAAAACCATAGATAGGATTAAGCTAGGCCGCGTCCTTATAGTATTCCACTCCGTTGAGGCGGAAGTGAAAAACGATAATGTCATCGTCTTTCTGCTTCTTCCCTTTCTTCATAAGGACAAGAGAAGATAAGAACTCGACCACCGACTTGTCATAAGTTGGGCAAGAGTTATGAGCAAACGTCTTCATCGGGAGATGATCCAACAAATCATCAGAATCACCCATAAGTCCAAGTATAGACAAGGCAGGACTGTTCTGGTAAGTAGTCGCCACAATCATCCTTCTTCAGTTTGCGGTATCTATCCTCATTCTTCTTCCCTCGAAAAACTAGGCCGGGATCATTAGGACGTCCCGAAGCAGGCTCAGGATCAAGAATGTTCGTCCTAGTAGTTTGGTTGCCTCTAGCAGCCGAAGAAGTAGCAGTAGATTTAACTCTCGGCATCCTGCACGAATCAAACATATAAATCCATCAAATACAATTCATTGATAGAGAATAGATAAAACAATCCATAACACAAACACCATCATGCCAAACAAGTAAAGCAAACACTATTTCAGAAAAATTCAGCATGACCCAATCATATCATCGACAATACCACCATTATACAAATTCCATCCATTTTCACCATTTCCATCCACCAAACCATCTATCCATTATCATCCATCATCTACACATCATCAAATGCCATAATGTAGCAATCAAAATTCATGCATAAATCACCATTTTCAACATACTTTCCATTTTCATCAAAACCTGAAAAACCCTAACTTTGCAAAATTCAACCATAAGATGCAAAATTCATATCAACATGCTCCATTGATCATGGGAAATCATAATCTATCATCATAACTTGCATATCATGTACCAAATTCAAGAATTTTCAAGTTTTCAGACAGTTGCCTTAATATATAATCGTGAAAAAAAAAATAGAAAACGAACACGAGAATGACGAAATTGACACAAGAGGATTATTGGATTTGATGTTGGCTTCGATTTAAGCTATAGATTATAGGATTTGGTGAGGAATTAAAGATCTTGTTTGAGAGAGGCGATATGGTTCGCAAGTGCGTTTGAGTTTTTATGAGCGAAAAAGAAGAAGAAGACTGATATCCCAGATCTAAGATGAGACGCGGCCGTGTCAGCCTCCCATGGCCTGGAATAGGCCATGTTTTGAGAGTTATGCTTTGCGGATCAAAATTGAAGTATGGCCATGTGAGGTAGACACGGCCCAAACAAAGCCATGACTCGAGAGTTTTGGAAATTTGATTTAAAGCTACACACGGCCGTGTCTTGTGACACACGGCCTAGACAGGCCATGTTTTGAGCAAAACACTGGAAATAACTCAACAACTTTTGAAAACACGTTCTAAGCTCAAAATTTGACAATGTTCATCATTTCTCCTTCGTTTTGTCATGGATTTGTTAATTTTAAAGCACATTGATCACGTTATTGGGATCCAACATCAGAATTTTTATTGAAAAAGGAAACCTATTGTAAAGTACTTGGACTGCCTCCCAAGAAAGGAACTTATTTAACATCGTTGGCTCGACAAATTCACACTCAATTCACTTTCTCAAGGTCGAATTCATCAACCTAACCCACATAAGCACCTTCATGATATAATTTAAGGGGATGACCATTCACCTTAAAAACTTTTCCAGTTTCAAGGCCTTTAATTTCCACCGCTCCATAATCGTATACATAAACGACTTCGAATGGACCATCCTATTTGGATCTAAGCTTGCCAGTTAATAATCTCATTCGAGAATTGAATAGCAAAACCTTATCACCAACTTTAAAATTCTTTCTGCTAATCATTTTATCGTGATAACGTTTTGTCTTGTCTTTATAAATAACTAAATTCTCAAATGTGTCATTTCTTATTTCTTCCAACGCTTGTAATTGTAACTTACTATTATTTGCTGTATTTGGATAATCATAGTTGCATTGTTTAATTGTCCAAAAGACTTTGTGTTGTAGTTCAATTGGAAGCTGGCAAGCTTTATCATATAACAAACGGTATGGTTACATTCCAATGGGAGTCTTATAAGCAGTACGATATGCCCAAAATGTATCCCCCAAGCGAGAACTCCAATCTTTACGGTTGGGATTAACAACCTTCTCAAGAATTGATTTTATTTCGCTATTGGGGATTTCAGCATGCCTGCTAGTTTGGGGATAGTATGCAGTTGTAATTCGATATGTTACATGATATTTTCTAAGAAGAGCATCAGCCACCACAAAAACCTCAAATCTCTTAAAAACCTCAAAAATAAATAAAAAAGGTTAATAAACATCATAAAACAATCTCAAATCTCTTCAAAATGCAAGAATCTATCAAAAGAATTGAAATGACCATAAAACATTCAAAACACATAGAAAGGCTAAAAACACCATAAAAACAACTCAAATCTCTTCAAAACACTACAAAATGAATGAAAAGTGGTAAATACACTATAAAACACAAATGACTTGAAAATGCGAAAATCTATCAAAAGAGCTTTGAAATGATTAAAAACACTCAAAAACACTTGAAAAGACTAAAAACACCATAAAAACAACTCAAATTTTTTAAAAACCTCATAAACAAATTTAAAAAAGGCTAATAAACATCGTTAAACAACCTCAAATCTCTTCAAAATGTAAGATCTATCAAATGAGCATTAAAATGACCTTAAAAGACTCAAAAACACATGAAAAGACTAATAACACCAAAAGAAACAACTCAAATCTCTTCAACCACTCAAAAAACAAGTGAAAAGTGGAAAACTCATCATAAAACAACCTCAGTTCACTTGAAAATGCAAGAATCTATCAAAAAAGCCTTGAACTATCCTTAAAATACTGGAAAAGGCTAAAAACACCATAAAAACAACTCAAATCTCTTAAAAACCTCAAAAACAAATGAAAAAGGATAATAAACATCATAAAACAACTCAAATCTTTTCAAAACGTAAGAATCTATTAAAAGAGCATTGCAATGACCTTAAAACACTCAAAAACATATGAAAAGCATAAAAACACCATAAAAATAACTCAAATCTCTTAAAAACACTCAAAATCCAAAGAAAAGTGGTAAAAAAAAAAAACCATGAAACAACCTCAAATAAATTGGAAAAGTAAGAATCTATCAAAAGAGCCTTGAAATGACCTTAAAACACTCAAAAGCTCTTGAAAAGGCTCAAAACAACATAACCACTCAAATCTCTTAAAAACCTCAAAAACAAATGAAAAAGACTTATTAACATCATAAAACCACCTCAAATCTCTTCAAAACGCAAGAATCTATCAAAAGAGCATTGAAATGACCTTAAAACACTCAAAAAAAATACATGAAAAAACTAAAAACACTATAAAATAACTCCTTTTACCGTCATTATTATCCATTATACTTTTCCTCTAATTCTCCTGCACTTGTTCTAGTTGATGCTTATGTGATATATTCTGGTTGGAGATGATTGCTACTTTCGTATATATGATTTCATACTAGAAATTATGATAGCCTAAGATGACATCGTACTCGATTGCATGACGGGATTTCGTTCAAAGGATCACTAGACTGGAATCCCTAGCAATGGAACGTAGGGGGATGGGTTTAAACATGGGATGTTAGGTGAAAGGTTAGGCTAGACCTTTATAATACAAATAGCTAGATCGTGATAAGCTTATATGCATTCGAGATGAAGCTAAGTAGTGTCTGTATTGAAATCATATTTCTATCATTTTTTATCGCCATAATCTCTGGACCCTTCTTTTACCTTCATTATTATCCATTATACTTTTCCTCTGATTCTCCTATACTTGTTTTAGTTGATGCTTATGTGATATTTTCTGGTTGGAGATGTTTGCTACTTTCGTATATACGATTTAACTCCATAGAGAACCCTTTTTTTAACATTGTGTATATGTGAATCAAGGATATGTTTTTGGTTGGATGAGACACATCAAAGTGTAAATGGGTGATTGTGTAATGTTGTATAAAGTATTGCAAGTTATTGATCGTCAGAGAGAGAGAGAGAGAGAGAGAAGAAGAAAAAGGAGAAAAATAAAGTTATGAACCATAAAGAAGGATGAATTTTATGAGTTGTCGTTTTTTATGTTTGAGATGTTTGTTTTCAAAGCACGTTGCTTTATTACATAAATGGGTTCCCCTATCTCTTATGATGGCATGTGATATACCAAAGGGATTAAAAGTTTGAATGCACACAAAATCAATGATGACTTTTGCATCATCAGTTCTTGTAACTCGCGCTTCAACCCATTTGGACACATAGTCCACTACGACTAAAATGTACATGTTGCCATAAGATGGTAGAAAAGGTCCCATGAAATCAATACCCCAAACATCAAAAATTTCTCAAACGAAAATTGAATTTTGTGGCATTTGATCTCTCTTAGTAATTTCACCTGTTCGTTGGCATTCAGAACAGGCCTTAACGAATTCATATGCATCATGATTCAGATGAGACCAATAGAAACCGTATTCAAGGACCTTATGAGCAATCCTTTTTGCTCCAAAATCCCTACCACTTTCAAAAGTGTGGCAAATTTTCAAAATCGAATAGTATTCATGTTCTGGAATACATCGAAGAATGATGTCATCTTACCCAAATTTAAAAGGATATGGGTCATCCCAAAAATAGTACTTAGAATCACTTTTAATCTTGTCACATTGCATACATGTAAATGATCTAGGAAGTTCTTTAGTGACAAGATAATTGACAAGATCATCATATCATGAAACCTCATCATGAATTTTCATCAAATACTCATCAGGAAACGAGTCAGACAATGGGACACAGTCATGTTCATGTTGAATGCAGCTTAGATGATCAGCCACCAAATTTTCTGCATCCTTCTTATCTTAAATTTCTATATCGAATTCTTGTTAGAGAAGAATCCATATTAAGAGATGAGGTGTAGTCTCTTTCATGTTAATAAGGTATTTAAATGCAACATCATCTGTATAAACAATAACCTTGGCTCCTAGCAAATAGGAACGAAAGTTATCTAATGTAAATACTATCACATATAATTCTTTTTCAGGCGTAGTGTAATTGCATTGAGCTCTGTCCAACAAACGAGAGGCATAATATATGACATGAGGTATACGTCCTACTCGCTGTCCCAAAACAACTCTAACCGCCATGTCACTTGCGTCGTATATGAGTTCGAAAGGCAAGTTCCAATTGGGAGGTTGAACGATTAGAGTTGAAATCAGTTTTTCTTTCAAAAGTTAAAGTGCCTTAAGATATTGTTCATCAAACTCAAAGAACGTATCTTTTTGGAGTAATTTGCACAATGGTTGTGTAATCTTTGAAAAATCATTGATGAACCGACAATAAAGACCATCATGCCCTAAAAATATGCGGATCTCTTTAACCGATGGGGGATTCAGAAGATCACGTCTAACAACAACCTTAAAACTGCCAAATTTGTAGTCCCTTTTGAGAGACTATGTGACCTACCACTCCTGTTGTACCATAAAATGGACTTTCTCAAAATTCAGCATAAGGTTGGATTCATTGCATCGAGCCAATACCATTTTAAGGTGGCTCAGGCACTGTTCAAAAGAATCACCATAAATTGAGAAATCATCCATAAACACCTCGATGATTTGTTCAATGTAATCTAAAAATATCGACATCATACACCTTTCGAAACGTAGCAGAAGCATTACATAATCTGAATGGCATTCTGCGATAAGCAAATGTACCAAAGGGACATGTAAAAGTAGTTTTGCTTAGATATTCCGATGCAATTGTAATCTGATTATGCCCAGAGTATCCATCAAGGAAGCAGTAATACGAGCGACTAGCTAGGCGCTCTAGCATTTGGTCCATGAATGGCAAAAAAAGTGATCTTTCCTTGTGGAGGTTTTTAATTTGCCATAATCAATGCATATCCTCCAGCCAGGTTGGACACGTGTGGCCATCGTCCCTCCATTTGAAGTGGAAACTATGATCATACCTCCATTTTTTAGAACTACATGAACTAGAATCACCCATTCTGAATCTTTGACTGAATAGATGACTTCTGTGTCAAGTATTTTAGGGATCTCTTTCTTAATCACTTCCATCATCGAAGGATTGAGACGACGGTGTGTCTCCCTAGATGGTTTTTATTTCTCTTCAAGGAGAATTCTATGCATTCATGTGGAAGGACTAATACCTTTGATATCAGCTAAGGTCTATCAATAGCATTCTTGTGTTTGTGAAGGACTTCATGTAATTATTTTTCTTGTTCCTCCATCCTCATTCAAAATAATTGTCGGTAAAGTTTCTCCCTCGCCTAGATAGGCATATTTAAGATGCGAAGGAAGATACTTGGGCTCTAAAGGAGGGATAGTAAATGATTGTTACATACTCTCATATGTGGTAGGTAATGAGAGAGTATTAGGTCGATACTGGTATTTGAAAATTTCATATATTTCTCGCTCAAAGTCCTCGAGCGTATCATCAAAGAAGCTTTTCTCATCATTTGGAGTTCCACAGAAATCACTTTCCAAGGTATCTAGAGAATGAAGGAACTCTTCATTGTTCAAGGTAAAGAGCACTTCTATAAGCTCTTCAAAAGTATTGATTGCGCAAATTGAAGCAACATTTGCTGATGGATACTTCATTGCATCGTATATATTGAACTTGATTATCTCACCATCAAATTTCATTGATGATGTGCCATCATGCATGTCGATTCTTGCATGTACTGTCTTAAAGAAAGAGCTTCCGAGAGTATGATCCATCTGCCATACGAAGGACATAAAAATCCGCAGGAAAGATCAAATCATTGACCTGGACAAGCACAACTTCTAGAAGGCCTTCTAGGCATTCTTTTGACCAATTTACTAATTGAATAACGATACTTTTTGTTTTTAATGGTCCAAGATTAAGTGCATTATAGATTGACAATGGCATCACATTTATGGATGCACCTAAGTTAAGCATACACCCATAGACTGTAGAGTTCACAATGGTACATGGGATTGTGAACATTCCTGGATCTTTTTCTTTAGTTGGGAGTTTCTTTTAAAACATTGCAGAAACATTTTCTCCCAATGTGACTCTTTCATCTCCTTTAAGACACCTTTTATTTGTGCAAAGTTCTTTGAGGAACTTAGCATATCTTGAAATTTGTTTAATTATGTCAAGGAGAGGGAGGTTCACCTCTACTTTCGAAAAAGCTCGAAAATATCTTTTTCAGCCTCATATTTCTTTTCCTAAGCCAAGCGGCTGGGATAAGGTGGAATTGGTTTTGACTGATGTTTTGGAGTAGAAGTTTAGTTTTGAGTAGGAGCTGTTTGAGTTGAAGAAGATGAAGATGAATTTTGCTGCAACAGGGATGGTGCTGGAATAGTTTGAGAAGGAAGAACCTCTAACTCGGGCTCAATCAGGCTTTTCTTTGAACAATCAATTTTTAGAAGGTCTTTTCCACTTCTCAATGTGATCTCACTCGCTTTTTTGTGAGGGTTCACTGGTTGAGATAGAAGCTTATTACACATTTGTGCCTTCAGCTGTTCCCACTCTATGGCTAGTTGACCCATTTGATTCTTTAGAATTTTAATTCTAGACGTAGTACTATTCTGGAATCGGATTGATGAATTTGTCATGGTTCGGACAAGCTCCTCAAGTGAAGGTGAAGAAGAGGACTGTGCAGGTTAAGATTCCTGCTCTTGTGAAAATTGATGAAAAACTCTTGATAATCTCTTCCGTATGCGCTATCAACGAGATGTTTTTCATAGTAGGACATTCTCTTGTAGAAGTATTGAATAAGGAGATTTTCAAAAAATTGATGATCGGACAGCTAGCAACAAGATGTTTAAAATGTTATCAGTACTCATGTAAAGTCTCCATAGGCTTTTGTTGAAGGCTACTGATTTGAGTTTGAATATCAGTAACTCTCGAAGTGGAAAAATACCTATTCAAGAAGGCACGTCGTATTTGTTCCCATGTAGTGATTGTATCGGGTGGCAAATTATATAGTCAGTTTTTGGCTAATTCTCCTAAAGAAAATGCAAATGCTCTAAGTTGAATCACTTCATTGTTTACCCTATTAGGTTTCATGTTTTCACATGCTACCCTAAATTCTTGAATGTGACGCTGAGGACACTCGTCAAGACGACCATTAAACACAGATAATATGTGAAGTAAGCCAGAATTGATTTTGAAATTAATACCAACAGCAAGAAAAATAATACATAGTGGAGAATTTTTAGAAGTGTTATTTGCATTGTACACAACCAGTTCTTTAAGGGTTCGTACTGGTACAGCATTCACATCAGCAGCATTATTATTGTTGTTGTTGTTGTTGTTGTTGTTCAGAGAATCAGCCATTGCAGGAAATAAAATTGGAACGCTCTCACCGAGGGAATTTGTAGGGTTTGAACAATGTTATGGTCTCTCTCGAGTAGGACTTAGATGCTCGAAGTTATTTTGTTGAAGCTCCCTTACAACCTTCTTGATATATACTCTTGTGATGCGTCTACACCTAAAGTTCATGCACTAATGGTTGTCTCCAAATACCTGTTCAAAACTTTATAATAACAAATAAAATCACAAATCAAATGAATTGACACAAAAAATGAATAATGTAATGACTGTTCCCCGACAATGGCGCCAAAACATGACGCTTCCATAGAAGACGTACAAATTAAATCCTGACTATACCACATGTAACAGAATTGCTATAATATGTCGTAGAGGCAAGTCGAGTCTATCACACAAGGAATGAATACAATAAGCCGATTTTGTGTGAATCACTTAAGATGTAACTTAATGTGATAAAAATAGGGGGTTTGTAATTTAATATGAAATAATGGTAACAAAAAATTACAAAGATAAAATGAAAAGATTAGATTGACTTTAACCAATTAGGAATAAGACATATGATAATGTATTTTGATTCATTCCTGGAATTTCTTCATTGATAATGATTTTCTCTTCCTAGATCTTTTTTGATGTATATTGTAGTTAGGTGAAACCTAACTGTATGCTATATCTAAAATATGATAGCCAGATGAGAATAAACTATCAACTAACAATAACCAATCTAGGCAAGATGAGAAAATATCTAGACTAATCAATGTGGCATTATATCATAACTCAATATACGACACACATTGAATAGAAGAGAATAATTCATTGATTACGAATCATGAAATGAATACTCTAGGTCTACAGAAGAGAATGGTACAACCTATAATTTGCTACCTTACATTATCAAAAGAGAGTGATAACTGCAATGATTGATATTTCAATGCATAGAATAAGATCAATTCATTCATGATTAAATCAATCTAGATCATAAAAAATATGAAGAACATGCTCAATCCTAGAAATCTTAGAGAATTAACTTCAATACATTGTCACACAAAAGATTTATGCTACGTTCATGATAGAAAACAAAACGATACGAAGAAACAATCCAAGATACATTACAATAGTAGATACAAAGTCTGAAAACATTGAGAATACACCTAAAACCCAAATGAGAATAGAGTTTTGATGAAGATCTAGATGATCGTGACTCAATCCCGATGTTGTCGAAGGATACGGATCGATCCTCTTCGCCTAAGATCTGCTTCTAGGGTTTGAAAGTGCGTCGTTCTCTCTACCGAATGAAAGTAGTCCTCCCTTTATTTTATGTGAAAGTCATGATATTTATAGGGGAGAAGGATAACAAACAATCCCTATAAATCTCTAATTTATAATTGTAAAGATAATATGAAAAGATTACAATGACTTTAACCATTTGGGAATAAGATGTATGACAACGTATTTTGATTCGTTCAAGGGATTTCTTCATTGATATTGATTTTCTATCTCTAGATCCTTTTCGACGTATATTGTAGATAGGTGAAACCTAACTACATGCTATATTTAAAATATGATAGCCAGATAAGAATAAACTATCAACTAACAATAATCAACCTAAGCAAGATGAGAATATACCTAAACTAATCAATGTGGCATTATATCATATACAATTCAGATTGAATAGAAGAGAATAATTCATTGTTTACGAATCATGAAATGAATACTCTAGGTCTACAGAAGATAATAGTATAACCTATAATTTGCTACCTTACATTATCAAAAGAGAGCAATAACTGCAATGATTGATATTTCAATGCATAGAATTGCAAAAACTATATCATATCAATGCTAAGAATAAGATCAAATCATTCATGATCAAATCAATCTTGATCATAAGAAAATATGAAGAACATGCTCAATCTAAAAAATCCCAGAGAATTAACTTCAATACATTGTCACACAAAAGATTTACGCTACGTTCATGATAGAAAACAAAACGATACGAAGAAACAATCAAAGATCCATTACAATAGTTGATAGAAAGTCTGAAAACATTGAGAATACACCCAAAACCCAAATGAGAATAGAGTTTTGATGAAGTTACCGACCATCATGACTCAATCCCGATGTTGTTGAAGGATGCGGATCGATCCTCTTCGTCTAAGATCTGCTTCTAGGGTTTGAAAGTGCATCGTTCTCTCTACCGTATGAAAGTAGTCCTCCCTTTATCTAATGTGGAGTCGTGATATTTATAGGGGAGAAGGATAACAAAATATCCCTATAAATCTCTAATTTAAAATTGCAAAGATTATATGGAAAGATTAGAATGACTTTAACTAATTGGGAATAAGATGTATGACAATGTATTTTGATTCATTCCTGGGATTTCTTCATTGATATTGATTTTGTCTTCCTAGATCCTTTTTGACATATATTGTGGATAGGTGAAACCTAACTCTATGCTATATGTAAAAATATGATAGCCAGATAGGAATAAACTATTAAGTAATAATAACCAACCTAGGCAAGATGTGAATATACTTAAACTAATCAATGTGGCTTTATGTCATAACTCAATATACGATACACATTGAATAAAAGAAGTTCATTGTTTACGGATCATGACATGAATACTCTAGGTTATACAAAAGAGAATAATTTATCCTATAGTTTGCTACCTTACATTATCAGAAGAGACACTACAAAAAAACAGTGCATTAGCAAATACATAAACTTTGGCCGTCGCTAATTAGTGACAGAAAGAACTTTTTTTGTTGCAAATTACATTTTCCAACAGACTTCTTTTTCATCGTAAAACAGCAACGGAGTAGTTGCAAATTAGCGACGGCAAACTAAATCGATCGCTACGCCAATTTCATAGCCCGATATTAGACTTCCCCATTTTCATTTCCCTCACAACCAAAGTCCACCAAGCTCCACCGCTATTCCAAAAATCGTCCGAACTCCATCCCACAGTCGCCAGTCATTATGCTTTTAAGGTGGCCGTCATCCAAGGTCGCCCCACCACCTCTCCTATATCTCCCACATCCCTAAACCACCGCCTCTTCTCCAACTTACTGGCCCACTGTCGCCGTAGGTTGTCGTCGCCACCGACGCCGAAGCTCGTCGCTGTAGCTGTCCAAGGGTCGCCGAAGGAGTTGTGGTTATCGAGATAGTTGAGTTGCAGAGCCTCCTTCATCAACAAGTCCACATCTTAAAATCTCTAAATCACTGAAGTGAATTTCTAAAATTTTGTTTAATTAATCCTTTGATTTAATTATTATTGAATGTTGGGTTGATTTAGAGGTTGTTTGGATGATTTGGGGTTTTTGGATGTTTTGTCGGAGATTGGTTTGGATGATTTGGTTTCTTCGTAGGGATCGAGAGTGTGTCTCCATCCGGGGTTGTTAAACTTTGAAATGTGTCTACGTTGATTAAGGTTGATTTAGGTTTAATTGATTAGGTCGGATGTGTTGATTTGGTTGATTTAGGTTAAATTTTGTGATTAGGTTCATAAACCTAAACTTTGATTGTTAGACCTAAACTTTGTGATTAGGTTGATTTAGGTTTAATTGATCGAGGTTGATTAGTTAATTAAGTCAAGTGTGGTTTTGAACTCTGATTTTGTGTTTTGATTATTGCCAAATGAGTCACGATTTTAAAAGACCTTCGCATATGTTTTGATTCATAAATAACTATTTTCAATGATATGGAAAAAGGCATAATTATTTGTTTCTATTTTAAAGGAGATTTCACATAATATTGATTGTCACTAAAGTATATTTGGAAACTAAGTTTTCTAAACAAATCTGCACGATTTCTCATCACTAAATTACTATATATTGAAACTCTGTTTGAGACAAGAGGGGAAAAACACGAACACGAAGAAGGCAGCATAAAAACCAATTTGTAACCAAGGCAATTTTAAAGGAGATTTCACATAATATTGATTGCCACTAAAGTGTATTTGGAAACTAAGTTTACTAAACAAATCTGCACGATTTCTCATTACTAAATTACTATATATTGAAACTATACTGTTTGAGACAAGAGGGGAAATTTTTTATTGGTAAAGGTTAAATTGAAGCTAAGCAGAAACTCATGGTGATGACTTCAAGTTAGTTGGATAATCCTTATACAAGTGTTCTAGATGGAACTTGAGCCAAATTAAATTGATGTAGCTAACATTTTTAACCTTAGTTAAAGTGAAGATTGTTTAGTGAAATTTTATATATATCCTAAATTATTATAACAATTTAAATCTTGTAGAGCGTGCAATTTATGATTATATACCTTACATGAATCATGTTTGAATGGATAAAAAGATGGGGTCGGATTCATCATAGTTTTATGATATATCCTACATGTATGAGCAGTTTGTTGATGGGTATTTGAACATCGTGTTTGCTAGAAATGTCAAAAATTTATGAACTTCGCCCTTGAGAATCAGATTTTCAATTATCCCAGACACTTGAGGTGCTCTTGTGTCAAGTGCCACAATAGGATATATCAAATGACAGATGAAGCGATAGTGCACTTGTTTGAGTGGGGGTTTGTGTCCAACTACTAGATGTGGACATTAACGGCTGAGCAAGAGGAAGCCTCAATAATGATGCGCTCAAATCCATATGAGATATGGTTGTGGATGGGTTTGGGCCAGGTTTTTTCGGGGCTGTGGATCATGAGATGATGAATTCTTTTGATGACAGTCCGTCGTCTACTTCCAAGCCCTTCTTTGATATGTTGAATGCTGCTAGAGAGCCCTTGTATCTTGGTTGCAGAGTGTCCCAGTTGGAGGTTGCTTCTAGGTTGTTGAACATCAAGTGTGAGTATAACATACCGCACAAGGCGACTGATCCCATCGTTCTTGAAAGACATTTGTCAAGAAGACCATGTGATGACGGATACGTTGTACTCAACTAACCGGCTGATGAGAGGCATCCGTCTTCCTGTTAAGAAGATAGATGTAAGTCCCAATGGTTGCATGCTGTTCTAGAAGGATACAGAGAACTTGGAGATGTGTTCCAGCTGTGGGGCACGAAGGTACAAGGATAATCTTTTGGAAAAGAAGCGCGTTGCTCATAAGGTGTTGCGATACTTCCCCATCACCCCGAGGTTGCAGCGTTTGTATGCAATCAAGAGCATAGCTGAGGCGATGTCTTGGCACGGCAGTAATCGAAGCTTTGAGGATGTGATGTCACATCCCTCAGATAGTGAAGCTTAGAAGTATTTGGACAAGGAGTTTCCTTAGTTCTCTACTGAACCTCGAAACATTCGTTTGAGGCTACGCACCGGTGGGTTTGCTCCTTTCGAAAAGTCCGAGGCTGAGTAGTCGTGATGGCCTGTGATGTTGACTCCGTATAATCTTCCACCGGGGCTATGCATGAAGACTCTATACATTATGCTTTCTATGATCATTCTAGGACCGAAGGGTCCAAAGGGAAACCTGAATGTTTACTTGCAGCCTTTGATCGAAGAGCTGACTCATCTGTGGAAGTTTGAGGAGCCCACTTATGATGTTTCTATGAGGCAGACCTTTTAGATGAGGACAATGTTGCTATGGACTGTTAATGATTTTTCGACGTTTGGAATTCTTTCTGGATGTAGCACGGCTGGAAGATTGGCATGTCCTTATTATATGGAGCATATAAAATCCTTCGCTTTGAAGAATGGTAGAAAGCAGACATGATTTGACTATCATCATCATTTTGTGCCTCATGAACATCCGTTTCGGGCCAATAGAAGCAGGTTCTCGAAGAATAGGGTTGATTATGATGACCCGATCCCTATCTATGATGGTGATGAGATGCATGCTCGTGTGTTCTCTTTCGATCCCGCTTACTTCCATGTCACTCACAATTGGAGCAAGAGGAGCATTTTTTGGCAATTGCCATATTAGCATAATTTGCTAATTAGGCATAATCTCGATGTCATGCATGTTGAGAATAATGTGTTTGACAATCTATTTGACATTGTGATGGATGTGAAAGGAAAGACCAAAGTCACGATCGCGACTAGAAAAGATCTCAAATTGTATTGCAAACCTCCAAAGTTGGTGTTGAGAAGATTGAAAAATATAGGTGAGGCATCGAGGAAACGGATATGCCCGAGGCTTCTTATGTGTTGAACAAGGAGGTGCGAAGGATATTGTATGAATGTATCAGAATGCTAAAGTCTGATGGATATGCATCAAATTTAAGACGTTGTGTTTGTGACAAGAAATGGTGTTTGAAAGGGCTGAAAAGCCATGATTGTCATGTTTTCATGCAAAGTTTGCTTTCAGTACCTTTCAAGAAATTGTTGCAGCCTCATGTGTGGAATGCCTTCACCGAGTTGATCTTATTCTTCACAGATCTGTGTTGTAATAGTATACGCCTCGAGGACATAGAGAGATTGGAGATGAAGATCCCAGAGATTCCATGCAAGTTGGAGAGGTTGTTTTCTTCAGCTTTTTTCAATTCTATGGAGCACTAGCCTTAGCATCTTCCACATGAGGCAAAAATTTCTGGACCTGTGCATTATAGGTGGATGTATCCTTTCAAGAGGTATATCCTTTCCAATTTCCTTATTAGAAGTTTTTTGAATGAATGGTGTTTCAAGGGTTACAAATTATTTTCAGATTTTTGTTTCACCTGAAAGGTAAATTGATAATAAGGCGCATGTCGAGGGCTCCATTTGTGAGGCATATCTTACGGAAGAGCAGAGCAATTTTGCCAACATTACTTTGAAAAAAAGGAGGACACAAAGGCTCAAAATCCCCCTCGTAATTGTGATGCTTCAAATGAGCTTGATGATTCTAATCTGCCAAGTGTTTTCACAACCATGGGGGATATGCCATGAGGAAGGGAAGAAAGGACACGTTTGCCGAGCAAGATCGAAAAGTCGCTCATAGATTTGTTCTGCGGAATTGTGAGCAAATTTCTCCTTTTGAGAGGTATGAAAATCATTCTATTTACTAAATAATTTAGTAATTAGTCATACTTTAGAGAAAAGATCTTTATCTCAAATATCAAGTGTTATCAATCACAAATTATGCGAATAAGATCTTGGCGTTTAAGATCCGTTCAAGAAGTTTGGAGTAGATTTAAAGATTTATGGACCTCATGGCTTCAAACTTTTATAAGCAGAATGAGCTTTGACTCACATTGTGAATTGAATAGTACTCCTAATAGAATTCGAATTCTCAACATCTCCATTCCTTTTGAATGCATGTCTTAGAAATTCCTATTGATGACTTGGTTCATAGCCTTGGTACACAACTAGCTGTTCAAGTATCCAAGTATCCACAATACGACATCAACGGCTATTTGTTTGACACATGAAACTACGGCTCAAGGAAGGCCACTGTGAATTATGGGGTATGTGTTAAAGGCGATGGAGTTGATTATTATGGGATTTTTAGAGAGATCGTGGAGTTACAGTACGTAGGGACGGAACGTTCATATGGAATGATTCTTTTCAAGTGTGATTGGTTTGATTCCAATAGAGGCTTCTATGTGCATGATAAATACAAGTTGGTTGAGATTAACAGGACGAAGAAGTATCGAGGAGGCTCTGATCCTTTTATATTGGCAAATAGAGCTATTCATGTATTCTATGTTCCATACCCTAGCCTCACCAAGGCTCGAGATCATTGGTGGGCGGTGTTAAGGATGAAGACGCTAGGAATGATGGATTCCCCCATTGAAGAGGAATCTTTTCAAGAAGACACTTCTCATACAGAAGTCTCACTTGTCTCTGATGATGATGAGATCGAAGATGACCTCGAGGAAGAGGACAATGAAGATGACGAGGAAGAGGTGCAAGAAGAGGACGGGGATGAGAATGAGGACGAAGACGACGAGGAAGAGGATGAGGATGAGGATGAGGATGAGGATGATGACGACAATGACGATGACAATGATGAGATCGATGATAATGAAAATGGCTAGAGTAAAAACCTTTACATATAGCTTTTAGATATATAGGTGAATGTTTTGGATTCTTTGTTTCTAATTGGTTTTCTATATAAGAGTTTCTTTCTATGTTCTCAATGTTTTGATTGTAAGTTTCTATGTGCTTTTTTTTTTTTTTTTTTTTTCACTTGTAGATGTCACAATGAGATCCTGGGAATGATAGAGGCGATTCTGATTCGTCACACAGGGCTGTCGGTAAATTTAAAAAGTTCTATTTTTTTCATTGATTTTTCTTTAATCTTTTAGATGCCAAAGATATGCAAATTTATGAAATGTTCAACAATATTCTAAAAAAATATACAGGTATGAGACCGATGATATATCCCTCCACACGACGACGACATGGGACAGGTAGAGGTGATTTTCACGAGATCGGACTCGAGGAGGAGATGGAGGATATGTATATCGAGGAGCCGATGCCTACGTCTACCTATCGATAAGTGTCTTGCAATCGAGGGATCATCACCATGCAGGAGTCTATTCCTAGAGGAGGGATTTCTCATTGATCGTATGCTCCACCAGTACCTCCACAGCGAGATTCAGCATCGTCATCAATCATCAGCTTTACCACTAATGTCTTCTCTTTATCGCTCATCCCCATCAGCAGCTGGGACTCATGATGAGCATGTTGGTGTTTGGGGGCCTACACTGGACCCCGATGGTGGTCTTTGGTATGCATTTTTTTAATTCATAATAATCATCATATTTTTTTTTTCCAATTTCCATTTATCTTCAATATATGATGCTCGGATCCTTGTGATTTTTCAGGTTTGAAGTTCACTCCGTGGTATCCCATGTCACGGAGTCGTTTGAGAGTTGCTATGCTGGCCCCTAGATCTATTGGACCGACATTCCCAAATGGGCGAGGGATAAGATATGGGGGTATTTCAGGGTAAGATTAAAATTATAAATTTTACATCTATGTATTTCGTTTCTATAATATTTCAAAGTGGCAAGTAACCGTAACTGTTTATCAATGTTATCTTTAGAGTTGCAGGAACTATATCGTTGGAAGAAAGATCACACTGATCTGGTGATGACCATGTAGAGGGCAAAGATGATCGACCAACTCCGTGATAGTGTGCATAAGTTGAGGCAAGCTGTACAAAAGGGAAAGAACGTCCTTTGGTGTGATGACGAGATAGAGGAGGCTCTAAAGATGCTGTGGAAGTCGAAGCAGTTTCAGGACCGATCGCAGCATGCTCTAGAGAATAGGAGCAAGGGAGAGGCGAAGCATTCACAGGGATCGGTATCTACGGTTAGTGTCGCCTAGAAGATAATAAGTAACTTGTTTAATTAGGAAAATTCAATTAATCAATGTATTTAAATTTATTTCTTTTATTTTTTCATCGATTGGAATAAATATGATCGCCATCTTATTGATTTTTTATTTGCTGAAGAAGGAGTTGAAGAGAAAAACGAAGAAGATTGAGGTGTTTGAGAAGACATATATGAAGTAGGGAGGCGAGCCTGACGAGGTGGTGTGGTGTAACGAGAGATCGAAGAAGACGACGATAAGCTAAGTGTTTTTTTTTTTAAGATTGTAACTCTTGATATATTTTTTTCTTAACTTATTGATTTTTTTTTTTTTTTTGCAGTCTCAGTACACTGTCCTACTCGAAGGATACACTGTCATCGAGTAGAAAAAGGTCTTACTCGGTAGACCGACATGAGATCGCCGTTGAAATCCTGCTGGTACAGAGGTGGTTAAAAGCCCCAAAGGTAAGGAGGAATTCACAGATGTTGTTGATCATTTTGATGACACAGTGACCACATCCCCAAATCCTAGGATTTCCATGGGAAAAGATTCTGAAAATCCTCAAAATCAGAATCCAACTCTTGAAATTCTTGTTGATCACACCGTTGCTAAGAAGAAGAAGGGTAGTGATTGTGAAAAAGAGAAGGAAGCAGTAGCTGAGGAGACTGGAGTTGAAAAGGAGAAAGGTACAGACAAGTCTGTGCATGAAACAGTAACAGAAGCATGGACTAGTCTCATGCTCAAGAGATGATCCAAGAAGTAATTGTTGATCTAAGGAGATAGTGGTTGATGATGTTCAAGGAGATGCTGAGAAAATTTCTAAGAGCACAGAGAAGACTCCATAGGTTGAGAATGCTAAAAAAGAGGTCGATGATGAAGAAAAAGAAACTGAAGATGATGTGCCACTCATCAAAAAGATGAAAAAGAAGGTTGTGGAGAAGAAATCATATGTTCGGGGGAGACCTAACAAAAAGAAAAAGAAAGGGAAGGTACCAGTCTCACCACCCAAAGAAGATGCAGGTGTTCAGGGAGAACGTAATGTTAACCCTGGGCAAGATGAAGAAGAAGAGTTGGAACCCTTATTTGATACAGGATCCAGTGCACACTTCGATCTTGATTTCGAAGTGAGTGAAGATACAACGCTCCAAAGCTCAAGCCTACTGTTTAAAGAAAAGCACCTGGTACTAGTCCCAAGGCTGCAAGGTTGAAAGTTGAGGCAGCAAAGAAAGCACCTGTGACCAAAGGAGTCTCAAAGAGAAACAGAATGGAGAAGGAGGATTCTCCATTTGAAGAGGAGTTCAGTGCAGATGATGAGACCTCAGAAGATAAGGGGATCGAGTTAGATGATGAGGATACTGTACTAGAGGAGGTACCACAAGCAAAGAAGCAGAAAACCTCCACTGGTACTGATCCCAATTAGAGCAAACCAGTGAAGAAAGGGAAAAGAAGGCTACAGGTCCTTTGAGAAAGAAATGGGAGCCCTTGAAGAAGAAACTTGTTTAATCATCCTAAAGTCATGTAGATAATGATGATGATGTAGAGGAAGAGACAGATGATGATTAGCCCAAGAAAACTGAAGAGAGGAAGCCAATTCATTCCAGAGATATCATCTTGGGGAAAACGATTGAAGAGAAGTGGATGATAGCTAATGGTCTGGACTGGATAGCTGAACTGATCAATGCTCAAGGTAGGATGTCTGCCTTTGATTTGAAAGGGTATTATCACCCAAGGGCTGTGAAGGAGTTCTATCACACCTTGTGGTACAGAAGAAGGACAAGTAAAGGATGACAAAGCTAATCATTTCAAGTATGATGAATGAAAGGACTGTGAAATTGAAAATACATGAAAAGGATAAAAACTTTGCAGAGATCATTGCATGTATTCTCGACATGCCTAATCTGGGATTTGATGATTATGCCAAGTTTGCATGGGCAAAGATTGAGGATGTCGAAAGGCTGAAGATTGGAAAGAGATTGGCACAATAAGACCATTCCCAAAGCTAGGAATATTCTGTGAAATGAGATGAATGCCAAGGATAGGTTGATCCATAATTTGATTATGAGTCTGGTGATGCCTAGAGGCTCTAAGAAACATGAAAAGTTGAAGATGGACATGGCCTTGATGGAGTACATTCACAGAGACTGGCAGATCAATCTATCAACCTTGATGGTCTATCACATGGTCTACGCACAAGAGCATAACAATCACAACCTACCTTATAGCATCTGGCTGTCTAAAATATTTGATGAAGTGAAGGGGATGCCAAAGGAAGTGAAGGACAACAAAAAGTAAAGGAAGGTAGAATAATTTAAGGCTACAAGGCTGGATTCTTTAAATTGAAGCTGGTTAATAGAGAATGGGTGAGAAAGAGCAGGAAGAGAAGTAGAGAGGATGAGACTGATCGCATGGATGCCGAGACAGATTGTGCAACTTGTGCCCTTTTGAAGAAGGAGTTTACAGAGGAGAAGATAAAGGTTACCAAGCTATAGATTCGGTTGAAAGCACGTTCCAAGCCTATTTAAACCTCAACCTCATCCACAGCCTCCCATGAATAACTAAGGCAAGTTAGTGACCCCGTTGCTTATTTCCTTTGTCCCAGCAATATTTGAATTTCAAACCCTTTGATTTCTTGTTGTTATGGTTTATAATAACTAACTACACTTATGCACTCAGACCTTGATTTCTCTATGAAAGTGAACTATCATGGCCTAACTTTCTTTTGTAGGGATTGCTGAGATGAATTGATTTGCATATGCGTTAGGTGCTCTTTTTGAATGATGCCCAAAGGGAGAAACGGGGTGATGGTCTAGAGTAGTTACTTGATGATTACTAACATGCTTGTCTATTATTTTTTGATCTGTTTGCATGTGTGTCTTATGAAATTTGTCTTAACCTTGATGCTTTGAAAGTCTCTTGTGTGTTCATGTTTTACTAACCTTTTGCAGCAATCAGAACTGGTGCCAAGAAAAGGAGAGGATAGGACTAGTACCAACCAACAGCTAAGGAACTAAGCCATGGCCTATGAACTGTTGGTATGATTTCTGAGTTCTAAATTGCTCTAAGTTTCATTGATGGATCTAAGAATTAGTTAGTCACATCTCTTAGACCATCAATCGTTTGCCATCATTAAAAAGGAGAAAATTATTGAACATGCATATATAGATTGGGAAAATTGTTAGACATTCATGTCTACCCTAGTTATCTTTACTTTTGATGATAACAAACTTCATTTCCCACAAGATGCCTTGATGTGTTCTGTATAAGTGTTGCATGTTGATGAAGTACACTCACACACAGTGAAAATTTCACAAGGATGATTTAAAGTCTCTCGATAAAGGAGATTGAGGAACAAGGATCCAAGTGAAGTGTTTGGGACATATCAAGCATGTGGAAGCATTTAGAGCTACAATGAGTGTCAATGTAAATAAGATATGTAGTCCAAATATAAAGGTATGACAATACAGTAATCATTATATCTTTAGGAGTACCAAAGTCCAAAAAGGTTTTCACACGTACTCAGCATTTCGCAATACGACCAGTCCCATACATAATACGAGTTTTAAGAAACTGTTTTTTACTAAGTCAAGTGCGATTTGGACTCTGAAGATTTATTTTGATACTTTCCAAATGAGTCATTGTTTTGAAATATTTTCTTAATAAGTTTTAGACTCAGCAGTCATTCTTTTAAAGGATTTGAAAAGTGGTCGATTATTTGTATCCAACATTGTGAAAATCATGCAATCAAATAATTGCCTACTTAACATAACTTCCTAAATAATTTTTGGAAAGACATCTACACAATCTTCTTCACTGGAAGACTATATATTTGAAAGCTCACTGTTTTGAAATCGAAGATTTGAGATGAGTATTGAAGCTTATAACTGATTTATAACCAAGAGAATTTGGAGATCGAAGCTTTCAAGTTTTTTTTCCGACTTGATTTCCTTATATTGAGGTTTGAATGGTTTTGAATCTATTCTCCAAAGGCCGCATCAGGTGATTTCTAACCTTTACATGCTCCTAGACTGATTTGTGATTGCTATGATTGTCATAGAGTTAGATCGAGTCTTGTATTCGATTTGTTGCTTGTAGAGCTGTAAGTGGAACCGATCCCACAGTTGAGATGAGTAGCTAGTTCGAAGTGGAACTAGGGGTTTATAGCAAGTCTTTAGTAAGACTTGTGAGTAGCAGGTCTAGAGTTAGATCTGGGGTTATAGCCTAGAGGTAGGTTCAATTGCGTGGTTTCTTATCTTAGAGTTAGGAAATAAACGAGTGGAAACTTATTGTACTAAGAAGAGAGAGAATAGTGTAAGAGTTTCAATACCCTACGGGGGGCTGAATTAGACTCATAGTTAAGGAGTTGTTAACTAAGGGGATACCTGTATAAATCTTGTGTCCATTTACTTTCTACATTCTTTATTTGCATACTTGATAATCATCACCTACTGCAACAAAATTTGAACCTGATATACATTCAAGTAGTCAAGTGAATCAAGTTTACAACTAGATATTGGTGTCACTATTATCAGATGTCAATTGTAATTGAATTAAAATCATTGTTTAACTTTTTTGAAGAAAACATAGATTGAATGCCTAGGTTTTAACATTGGTACAGGCCCCATACTATATTCCGCTGCGTAAATTACTTGTTTGTGTTTGCGAAAAAGTTTAAATACTCAATTCACCCCCTTCTTGAGTATTCTGATTCACAGAAACTATCATCGATCTTCTCAATACAAGAAGCTATGAATAAACTCATTCAGACTTGAATATGTTGAAATATTATAAAATGAGGTTAAAAAGAGCTCTAAAACCCTAATTTCCCTAGTTGATGAAATTTAACACTAATTTAGCTAATTATGTAAACATTAAAAATAACTTAAACAAAAATAATAAAAATAAATTTTTAAACGTAAAAAGTAACAGAAGTAAATCTGATTGAAAGATTAGAATTAAATGAATGATGAAAGATGAAAATCCATAATTTTGGGTTTCTAAAACATACCAATAATTTTTGTTTTGAATAACATCTTTCAATAATAATTTGGTTTCAATCATAACGAAGATAAAAGATGAAATTCCGATGTCCAATTAATAAGATCTGTAGTAATATCCAGTAATTGAGCGCTAAACACCAAAATTCAATCTGAAGCAACAAAGGAGAATATGAAAAGTACCTAAACTAAAGAGTCTTGTAGTTAAAGACGGCCAAAATCTGTGAAAAAACGAATTACATAATGTGCATGAAATTTATAGAAAACTAAAAACCCTAGTGAAAACAGAGAAAATTTAATAAAAATCTTGAAAAATAATGTTGGTCACGGACGTGACCATTTTCATCACGGGTGGGACTCTCATATCCTTCGAAAACTGGCACTCTGGCTCAAGTGCATGCATAGTCACGGGCATGATAGGCCCTGAAACCACAAAAAATAACTTTTTTTTTTTTTTTTTTTTGAACTCGGTCTCGATCAATGATTTACCTTATGTAGTTCTTATACCGTAATAAAACACTTCAAATAACATTATTTTCACCCTTAAAATGGCCGAAAAAATCTTCTATGCGTCATTTAACTTTTATGGTTCATCAATGCACAAAACAAGCTCTACGCATCGATTTAGCTCCAAACGTCTTTGGACAACAACGTCATCATCTAATTCATGTGAGCGTCACAAGAAATCATCAGAATCTTCAATGATCATCAAATATCATTGCACTTCATCACGATCATCATCAAGCCTTTTCCATCCATTTTACATAAACTACAAAAAGTCGCTTCTCTGGAGCAAATCTACAATGAACATTAATAAAAAGCAGTAGCAACGTTCCCAAACTAAAACTAAAATAAAAAAGAAAAAGAAAAAAGAAACAACGCATAACACACTAAAAAAGGGGTATTAACTTAGAAAACCATAAGTGATTTCACACACATCACTTCCTATACATTTTCCTGACTACAATCTTCTTGTTTTGACGTTAACATCTTTTATTTTTGTAATGTAACCTCTTTTACTTCATTTTCTAGATTAGTTATCTTGTATATATATGTAATTTATGTTGTATAGATGTAACGCCTCGATTTTCAAGTCCTTTTCTGAAAACCCTCATGGCATTACTGCCGCTAGGGTCCCACAAACCCTAACCAGGCAATTC
>JAOVYX010014612.1:0-31584 GCA_035668315.1 Drosera spatulata
GCATCAGAGAGTAAAAATAGCTTATTATATGTTTTGATTAGATTTCTTATTTTCTTTAAATTAAAAGAGAAAAAAAATTAGATGCGTATCTGCTGATATCAAATGACTGGCTTGAGCTTTATTTTAGCAAAATGATCCCCACCGTAGTTATATTATTTGGACCAGGGTTCAGACAATAAAATCTGTAGGGAAATTACTACCCGTATGCAAAGAAATCCACCTTTAGTAAAAATCTTCTATCTCCAATAAAAAGACATATTTTTACTCAAAGCTGCCAACTGATCCGATTTCATTCTCGATTACAAATTTTGAGCTATATATTTATGATGAGTATTGTTGTGAAGCCAATTATCAAAAATTAAAGTTAATGATGAAAGATCCACAACAACATTTCTGCTTCCCTCTCACGCAAATACCTTATCATGGGATTGTAAGTACGGACAATGCACAAACCCACCACAAGTCGAGTACCAAAAACACCACAATTAGGGTTTGTAAGATTAGAACTGCGATCTATACCATACATACTCTAAAACCATAATGTGGAACCAACCCTACCAATAGCCTACCCAAATGATACAAGACCCACAATAACATTTGTATTTATGTTTCTTGCTTTAGGTAAGACAATACAGAGATACAACTTTCTCAGAGAAGTATTAAAGAATCTAGATGTAACACCTTGATCTTTGAGCTTTAAATAAAGCGAGTTCTAGACATGGTACCAGAACCAAAGTGACTACATATCACAAGCTCAAGGCCTATAACCCCATTTATAACGTTAATGGTAAAGAGATTTGTGCACTGTCAATGATCCAACCCTGAAGCGCTTTCACATGAAGGCACATGTTAAGGATAGAACAATATTTCCCAGACTAACTCATACAATTATATCTGATCTTTATTTCCCGAGCGAAGTACGAAATAAAGAAGGAAGAACGAAAATAAGGCAAACATCGGAGAAGGGAGGTCTGTAAACTGATCGAGCAATAGGGTTTTAGGACTTCTTTCCATAGCTAGAGCCCAGGTGGACCTTGACTTTTTAAATCCGAGCAACAGGGTTGTTTCCAGGGACTTAGTTTGGACCATTATGGACTGAGCAACAGCATGTAGAGGAGCCATTATCTATAATATATCAAAGTTTTCTGCTTTGACAAATGCTTCAACCCGAAGAATTTGCTTCTTGTCATGTAAGAAACCAACTTCAGATTTGCACCTGAACAAGAACTAGTTTCTGTTGAGAAACCAAAAGCTTGACTTTATTGCAAAGGCCAACTTGAGGGTTTTCAGTGATGAGAAAGAATAATCACCATTGATGGATGCCTTTTTCTTCTTCTTCTTCTTCTTTTTTTTTTTTTTTTTTTTTTTCTTTGGCTTGAATTGTGGAATGTGCAAGAAGACATATATCTATTAAACTGGGCAAGGAGATTTGAACTCTTGAATCTGACCGCTGATTTGTGATTCCCTGTTGAGGAACCAGCTACATGGAGATCGCAAACTAATGCTAAAAGACTCATGAATTGATTATTGGTCTATAATATTAAAACTCTGAACTACCAGGACTTGAAAGCCAAACCCGATGGGCAAGCACATATTATCTGAGCTCAAAAATGTCTTTGGAAAGCTTACTTACACTGGGAGTAAATGGAGCCACATTGGATTCTTACTTCTCTTATGATGCATTGACTCAATCATAGCAGACACAGCCTCAATATTAAGTCCATCACTTATCATGCAATTTATATACTTTGGCACAATTGATATTTAGCTGTAAAATTCTTCTCTAAACTGCAAGTTCAAATTATCAATTGATCGTACAAATAGCGCACACTGTAAAGTCTAGGTGTGCAGGTAATCACCTTTTGGAGAATAAGGTTGTCACCATTTTTTGTCTGCTAGATGAAGGGGATAGAGATGGAGAGGGAAGTAAAATCTGCAGTCTTAGGCTTCACTCATGGGAAAGAAAACCTCTCGTCGTACTTGTACAAGTCAGAAAATTACAGCATGTATTGAACTTATGCTCATTTTGGAGTTCTTTGGCCTCAGTGATGGAACAGAGAAACAAAAGTCATGTTATGAGATTGAAAGCCTCAGGAAGGAATTCAGATAAAAGAGTACTTCTGAAGTTGAGCTCTGAACATGGTTTGCACTCTTCGATCTTCCTGTTTGTTTCTTCAAGAAATTATTCATTGGGAAAATATAGTTTCGGAGTGTCGAATATTTGCCACAAGAACCTCAAGTAAATAAGAAAGCACCAGTACCAGTTTGATAGAACTGATGTACTATGTATTTATATAGTGTTGTAGTATTGTACAAATACAATGAAATTTTGGAACGATAAAAATACAATGAAATTGAAGCATGTCAAAATTAAAATCATTGAGAAAAAAGAGGAACAAAAATGAAGAAGAAAAAAACATACTTGTCGAAGTTCTGCGGTTGTCATTGATAAGACAAGCAAAGTTTACAGCTTGAGGAGCTTGTATGTGCATCAAAAAACTATTCTGCAGTTCTCAAATCATAAAATGTAGCCCTAGCAGATGCCATTCAATAGTACTCATACACCAACAGACCAAGGGTTTATCCATAATCAACCTGGACGGTCATATATTACATACATTAGAACACACACTCTTGACAAGTAAACATACTACATTCACCCAACAATGACATTCATTTCAGTCTTTCAGACCTGGCATGTGAACATAGTACATGCTCCCAACAATTACATCCGTTCTGATCACGAAGAAAATCATCAAATCAAAGTCCTTGAATTTGAGCAACGTAAGGACAAGTATTTTTCATCCTTGTGCTCCTTGTTACAACAAGCAAAGCAATATAAATCAACCCAGGATTTATTCTTAGTAGGGTTCAAGCTTAGGCACGGAGAGAAAGAGAAGCAAATTCGGACCTAAAAACAAAATCGCTGGCCATCCAACGACATCACAACACAGAGATAATTCAGGACGAACATAATGTGTTTGAATCTATCTCTATTCTCTTCATGATAGATTTATCCGGTAAGCCTCGTTAATCATATTCAGAAATGTCCTAAATATTAGTAACTCTTAGTACCTTTCAATGGTTGTCAGCTCATAGGCACAGTGGCATATATGCGAGCGACCTTGAACATTTTTCCTCTTTACTGAATCACAAAGTTATAGTGCAGGATCAACTACAAAAATCTCCTTTATCATCGCATTATTATCTTTTACCAATTGTCATTGTTCCCGATCCGATATCATTCCACGAGTCGATAATCGCAAATCGCAATAATCAACTAGAATCATCAAAACTCGAAGAAGTGAATAATGAGAGGAAGAACACGATACTTGGACGATCAAGCGACATTGGAGTCGGCGAGCGCGATGAGGAGAGCAATTCGAATTTCTCCGTCGACGACTCGTGTCGAAGCTGCCGTCCGATTATTCATCTTGAAATCAAGCGCTTCGTTTCCGTTGTGGTTTTCCCGTCGCCGGCGGCGGATGACGACGACGGATTCAGCGACGGGATTCCTGTCCGGCTGGTCGACTCAGTTACACTGTACCGATTAGTTTGAGAGTTCAGAGAAAGATAAAAGATAAAAATAAAAATAAGAGAGTACGGGACAAACGGACTGCGTCGTTTGCTGCAAGGAATGACAACAGCAAAAAAATAAGTCAGCAAAAACAAAGCTCCTACATGAGCATAGCACCAGATAAATGTGGAGCCCACATCATGGAGTGAGAGGGCCCTTTCTTGATTTTGACGGCACCCACCGTTTTCCCTTTTTTTTCTCCAAAACATAATACCTTCTTCAACAATACCAACAAATCGAGTTAATCTCGTTTAAAATAGGATGTGAAAAAGATGAGATGTATGTGTTTTTATTCTTGTTACAGGCAAAACTAACAACATTGTTTGCTACGTCCAAACATAAATACAACAAATCACTATTTATATTATTTAACACGTATTTTAAAGAGTTTCGTTATTCGATTTAACGACATACGAAAATTATGTTACCGGCTCAAGATTGAAATACATAATTTAAATTATCATTAACGTTTCATGATGATTTTGTGAAAAATAAAGTTTGATCATCCCGCGACGTAAATTAAAATTAGCCTCGATAAATCCCCGATTAAACTGTTGTAATTGTTTTGAGATGAAAGGTGTAATACTTGTATTTGTGAATACTTAAAAGGGAATGTCGGAGTTGGAACTACAACAATTGCAGTCTTTGTTCATTGTAGTAGTACAAATCTTCGTTAATTCCATGTACTCCCTTCGTCCCCAAAAACTATATTATTTTGATCGGACACGCATGCCGATAGAAGATTCAATTGATGTTGTGAGACAATCAAACGTTGTTTTTTGAAAAAATATCGTGAAATATCAATGATTAATAAACGTTACTTACTATAACCGTAAGCCAATAGAAAAATTAAATCATATCGTTTATATGAGTAATGAAACTCCTCAAATTGCGAGTTGAATAGTACATGGAGAGAAAAAACGTTGCAATAATTATGGGATGGAGATAGTAATTCCTTGCAATATTCCTAATTTTAGTTGAATATCTAGAATCTTTATATGTTGGATAAAATAATTCATACAATTCAAACGTTCTTGTATTCTAATTACAAAGTTGTGATATTCCAGAATATCTTCGTTGCATATTTGATTAATTCATAATTTGGAACAACAGTGATAAATCAAAATCATTTTGTTTGAAATCATGGATTATTTTGTCCTAAAATAGATATTTGAAAGACTCTATTAGAATTATAAGGTTTTTAATTCAAGAAATGGATTATTTTGTGCAATGTGTTATAATTTAAAGGATTATATTGAAATTATGAAGATTTGAGAAACTTATTTAGAACTAAAGACGATTTCAAGAACTTATATGTCAAAAACCCTCAAATTATGATTCCCTTTTTAAAAAGTTGAAAATTTAGGGGTGTAGAGCAACCAGTATGCTGGAGTTACAACAATCCATTTTCTTCTCATTTTAAAAGAAAAATCGAGAGATTACTTTTGAGTTGAAAACCCAAAAAAAAAAAAAGAAAAAAAAAAAGAAAGAAGCAAACATGATACTCCACATGTTCGTATTAAGGTTATGATCATACTATTACGATCAAGAGTAATTAGTTTAAATCATTTCCGTGGTTGTGTGATTGATTAGATATAGCTTAGAGAGCAATGTTATGATCATACTGTATTAATATATGAGGGACAACATTTTATCAAAAAAAAGAAGAAGAACGACGACATGTTAACAACACAGAGTCGGATGCTTGTGAGTTGAACACATCTAGTAGCATATCTATTAGCATATACTGTAGTACTTTGAACATAGTACAATGTTTTCATATACATAGTCTATACTTTCATCTCATTCTCTCACGACTCTAGAAATCGTACCTACACAACATTATTTTTCTCAATCGGGGACTACCC
This sequence comes from Drosera spatulata, assembly GCA_035668315.1. Lineage (NCBI taxonomy): Eukaryota > Viridiplantae > Streptophyta > Magnoliopsida > Caryophyllales > Droseraceae > Drosera > Drosera spatulata. The sequence continues at coordinate 5,446 of JAOVYX010014612.1, forward strand.
TGTATGTTACAAGCAAGAAGTCGGTCTGATACATCCTGAGTGAAAATTGGCTATACTGATGAAGCAGAATAGGAGACAGCCTATGACTACCAAGTCTTCAAGGCGAAATAACTCAAGAAGTTGGCGTCAATATGAACATCTTGAATGAATGTCCAGGTAGAGTCACAGTCAAGTTCCCAACCATTGTTGTGTTCATGTCCTCGTGCTGCAAAACATAACTCGTCTATCAATATACCGAGATAGCTAGTAAAGAATTTAGATTGTCAAAAAGTAGTTAACTAACTGAAGCCAATTTCCCAACCATAAATCTCTGACTTGAACAGCTTGATTGGTAGAGACACCAATGTCGCTCCAAAAAGCTGTCATCTCTTCCGTGGAATATTTTTTGTTGACAAAAAGAGCAACAGTTCGGCCTCCAGGGAGAGGTCCTGCCCATACCTGTATGTATTAAAACCACAGCATACGTTATCATGGTGCGTGCTATAACACTCGGAATTGGTGCAAAACAATTGTAGGATAGCAAGAATTAGAGTTGTGTCAGTACTAATGGTCAGAACTAGCTTAAAACGTATAAGCAAGGGCACCAACTGGCTTATACTGCTCGACTTGAGCTTGCAATGAGCTTATATGAAATTTTCCAAAAGCTCCACAGTAAACTCTTACAAGCCAAACCCCGTGAACACTTTCAAGATCTTCTTTCCAAAATTTTTGTAAAGTACTTATTTGAGAAATCACAATCAGCTCCAAGTTGCTAAACGCACGAGTACCGACACAAGCACATAATTTGAGCACAACTATACTGATGCTAAATGCTGATCTTATGCTCAAGCTCCAAGACCAGATAGTCATAAACACTAAAAGTAGTCACGACTTTAAGTTGTCAATGCCTGAGTTCAGATGATACAATAATTTTATATAAGTACACAATTTGTTCATATTCCCTGCGTGGTAAAAGTAGTGAATTGGAAAGAAGTATTACATCTCTTTGTCCATAGTTGCGAACTTTCGTTGCCTGAATGCCCAAAGGATCTGATCGACAGCATGAGTAAACATGTTAACCACAAGATCCACATGGCATCAATGTGTATACATATGCGGCTGTTGAGACATAATAGGTGCTGACGTATCTTCTTAAAAACAAGGAAGACAATCTGTGATATTACCTTGGTTAACAGCTATAACTTCAGCATTGCTGAGAATACTCAATGTTTCGTTGGTCATATCGCGCAAATCACATCCTATAATAAGGGGTGCCTGCATATATAGCCAAACACATATTAAAAAAAAAATTTACTCCAAGGAAGGAAAAGATAAACAACGTGAGACCTTCAAAAAACTTCTAGCCGTAAAAAGTATTATGGAAACCAAACAAGAAAACAAGCATTTATCCCAATAAATGAGAACAGTTGCATAGTAACATAGACAAGATGGGACCTTTCTAACTTGTAAAACATACTCCATTTGTTGTTCTCGTGAAAAGAAGCAAGCAACTTATACAAAGATGCTATCGGGCCTATGCTGAATTTTGCTTTAAAAAAAGAGTATTTGACGTTGAAAGATATATAAATCTAGAAAAGGTAATTTATTGTAATCGTGGAGTGCTACAGTCACCTTACCAATTGGGCTTCAATCATTTCTTTTTAGCATAATGAGTGATCAACTCAGAATCAGTCCGTACCTTGGAGATAGCCCATGTACAGAAATGCACTACATATTCATCGTAACCCATCCCTCCATTTCCAACTTCCAGCATATCTGGATCTGTGGCAGGGTGATTATCAGAAAAAAAAAAAAAAAAAAGCCCCAAAACATGGTCTAAAAATTCAAGAGGACACATGGTATATCAGCAATTAAAAAAGTGACTTATTGTGAGGAAAAGAGGTAAATGCTAACCATTCCATGCGCCAGGTCCTGCATATTCTGCATAAACATCATTCATGTCTGCTATGCACATGATGCTGCATAGATAGCCAACACACAACTTTAGGAGGTCAAGATCGACTATTTATAGACTGTATTCATAAAGGTAATAGCAATAGGGAAACATGTCAAATTAATGTGTAATATGTTCATCCAGAACGACGCTTGGTTAGAAGAAAGCTAAATGGATAATCAGATATATTTATCTGTATAGAGTCCCCGAAACATACCTATCCCAGTCATCAGTAATATCATCAGTTGTTCTCCAACTATTCCCGAACTCACCAGCCCATAAAGCTGGCTGCTGATCACCCCTACGCAATCCAAGAAAAGCAACATCGGCATACTTTCTGGAAGCATTTTTTTCTTTTTTCTTTTTCATTGCATGTAATCATATATGTTAGGTCACTTGAAGTCTGACTCACCATTCACAAATGCTATAGAAGATCGGACCCCCCGTGTTTTGCAGAGCATCGGACATTGCTTGGTACCTATATAAATAATGAAAACACATCATAGGTACGAGCAATTCTATCAAAGGTGACAATAAATTCTTATGCATAATGACTCAATTACCTGATTTTAGGGTGTATGTTATCATTGTAACAATTATCGTACTTCAAATAGTCCACTCCCTACATATCATATCAAGAAAGTAGTGTTAATGATCAAACAAAATAGGCATTGCACCTCACTAGAACAAAGACATGAACTATAGCATCTAATTCCCATTTGAACAGGTGTGATGGTAACATTGCCATTCTAGTTAGTGTTGGTTTAATACTGGGAAAATGTGACTGTTGCAATAGCCTAGTTTTGCCTCTTATTTTCTTCAATTCTGAGACATAGCTGTTCATGGATAATTTGTCCTTGGAGGTTTTTGCCTCAGAATCATAATTCCATATCTGGTTCGCCAAATGTAATACTTACCCATGAAGCAAAGGTATTGGCATCAGCCTGTTCATGACCCAATGAGCCAGGCGTAGTCCCAGAGCAAGTGTAATTTCTGCAACAGAAAAGAAAACAGTGGAAAAACAAAAGAAAGAGACTCATTCTAATAAATTAAAAGAAGGGCATGGTTAGATGTATCACATATCACAATCCTATGAGTCATTAAAAGCAAGGCAAACGCGAGAAAGCAAGAGTGACACTGCATCCCAAGAAACATTTAGGAGAAACACGACAGACATAAGATAAAGGGATCATCATACATTTTATACTTACCCATCAGAACTATAGATTCCAAATTTCAAGCCCAGGCGATGGATATAATTCCCTAGAGCTGCCATTCCACTTGGAAACTTGACTGGGTTTGCCACCAATACATGCTGTAGAAAGCAAACCAGATCCAGAATGCAATATTAGAAGAGTTGATACAGAGGAACTTGACAGAAAGAATGCTTGGAACTCGACAAGAACTCTTGATATGAATAAAGTCAGTGAGTGAACCAAAATGTCAGCTAAATTATTTTGGATGAAAACAGTGAAGCTCACACTAGTTTCAGAAAACACATATATGAACTGAAAGAAGAAGTTCAGACCAAAAAAGTACCTGCAATGAATTGCGACCCAGCTCACCCCAGCAGTCATCTGCAAATCACACACAGAATTCCAAGACCATATTAATTTCCTAAGAATTTCTTAGAGAATTATATGCGAATTGGATAAACTCATGGTAAGTATAGCATAAAAGAATAGGATGTCACGACAATATATAGTGTCAACAACAAGTTGTATGGTTTGCAGAAGGCACAAAAAGTAATACTAATAGTAATGGTATTGATAAAAGAGACTGAAATAAAACTCACCCAGATTAATATATTTGTGTCCAAGGTTAGCTAAACCCGTTGTCACCATTGCTTGTGCTGTGCAGGTAATTATAAAATAATCAATATAATTGTGGAACCATAAACTATAATGTACACCAATGAGATTAATCTTTCTTATAGTAAACTCTATACACCAAATCAACATGCATTCCTCCTTTGAGATTTCAAATGAGTAGAGGCATGGAGATATAAAAAAAAGACTCTGACCTCACTGATCCATGTTGAAGTTATGCGATACAATCTATTCTAGCTCATGGTTGGACATCAAATAATTTTCCTTTTTAACATAGCAGAAAAAACTTCAGAACATCGGCGCACTTGTTTAATTAGATCCTCATCGATGTTACATGCAAAATGATTCCAACTGCTCCACCTGCATCATGCAACATAAGTGACAATAAGTTGGTTGTATTATGGGGAAAAAAAAAAACTGAAGTAGGGTATTGGCTATGTGTGGACAAGTACTATGTAGGACCAAATTTACCTATACTAGCTAGGGTATCCAAATTCCTTGGATAAATACCGACACCTACAATTTGGTGATTTTTGTGATGGTTTTACATATCATCTATGTCTGGACCACACACTATTTGGAGCAGGAAATTGACAATCAAAACTGGCGCCCTATAAAAAACGTGCCGTAATGTATCATGCATTACTTTAGAGCTGATAATGGGTTACGATTACTACTAAAATCCCATCTTATTATTTCCGATGCCTCGGATCAACAAATTTCGACATACCAACTCGCTCCCCAGTTTTTCATGGTAGACAATTTTTCATTCAATTTTTGCATCTTTTTTATTAGAACGCCACTACCACGATTGATCATAGAACGGATGCTACATGGAAGACTTAAAAAATGACTGGAAAGAAGGGAAAGAAAATATGAATCATTCCAATGCATACTAAGACTTCCATATTTTTGCAGGAGAGGGAAAAGGGAAAGAAACTGTCCTGTAAGAAACTCAACATAGCTTAACATGAAGAGAAACTGATAAACTAAAATGAGTGTGTGTGTGTGTGTGTGTGTGTGTGTGAGAGAGAGAGAGAGAGAGAGAGAGAGAGAGAGAGAGAGAGAGAGAGAGAGAGAGAGGTAGAGACCCCATAGGAGGAGTCAGTCCGCGGCCATTGTCAATCAGTTTCCTTCTTGTCGTGGTTGTTCTGGAGGCAAATGGTCTCCCACTGCAAGTCTTTGTGAAGCGAAACACACAAATGATGAATAACATTAAAGTCTCATACAAAAATTTTGCCATTTTCCCTTTAGTGAATGAGGAAGACAAAAATACAGTAGCTCTTGATCGGCTTCCATCTTTTATTCACCCCTCAACTCTATTTATAGTTCATGTCAAGGACCGATATTTATTACTTTTGATTGACAACCCCAACAATTTGACTAAGGTGATAAGCTAATATACAAGACGCCACACTATCCTCTTAGACTAGAGCAGCTGTGAAACAGTTGCAATTGGAGTCTAGCTAATTGCATTTTCAAAGTTGCAAAAGTTTACCAAGTTAAACATTTATTTGAAACGGTCGTTGGTATTTACTATGGACACACAATCCACACGTGCAATACGCATGAACAAAATTCCAAATTATTTCTTACAGTGGAAACCAATTACATTAAAGCATGGTAATCTTGTTACTACTTCACGAGTATTGATATGCATTAAGAAGTTCAACTCATGCTCATTTCGAGAACTGTGCATGTCATTCATTTGCATGAATTTCAGAAACTATAACTTAGGTGCTCTGGTGTTGCTACTAGAAATAGTGAATCATTTTTATTTTTTTTTAAGAAAAGGACACATAAAAGGAAAACTTGACACTTCATTGGAAAAAAGGCTATTGGATATCAGCCCTAGAAAGTCATTAACAAAAAGGAAACCATTTTTCCCTAGTTTTTTTACTGAAATTGTGCAAGTGATTTGAATCAATCTGAAATGGGAATAACTGAATAAGCAGCAATGACAACCAAGCATTTCAATGTCAGATGAAGCTCATCTCCAGTTGCTTTTACTCTTTATGATAATTTAATAAATTGTGATCACAACCATTACCACCATTACTAGCTGGTCACAACACTACCAATTGACGGCACACCCTCTAGTCTTGAGATAATGGGACCATTAGCGTAGAGAAGCCCTTTAATAAGCATAGGTTTTTATAATTGCAAACTATAAGCAGAAAATTGAAAACTCGAAAAGAAGATGAGAGGATAATTAATATCCGCATGATATATCTATGAAACCTCTCAGTTTGGGAGGCAACAGGTAAAGCTGTGTACATCCATCCTCCCTTCCCAGACCGCATTCTCGGTGGCGAAAATGAGGTCCTGAAAAGGAGGATAAAGGGAACTTTTGACACTAGGTAAATTGAATAGACAATATATCCAAGAAACAAAGTCCAAAGATTGGTTATTTTATGATGATTAAGGAACCATAGCTGCTATCTCTTAGACCAACTCTAGGTAAGCAGAACAGGGAGCTGAGTTAAGCGGACTAGCGGAAGCAACCATCCAATATCGCTCCACGAAGTCATGACATTTACAAATTCATTTGTAGAAATATACTTTCATAAATAGACTTATCCATTGTCATTAATGGAGCTTTTTTAAACAGCGGTCAAACTGTGGTTTACATGCTTTATTTGACCAGGATGAAGTGCTAGTAAATAGTAACCCCATTGCCGTAGGCATAAACTTTTCCAGACCTTTTAACTGCTTTTATTTTTCTTATCAACTCATTCCCTGTTTCATTTGTTTACAACAAAATTTCATTACACTTGTTTTCTTTTCAAAGATAAGTTTAGAGAACTTCGAATAGAGCCACAACGAATTAGCAGCCAACAACCAATCTTCTTTACATCCATCCAAGCCTAAATCCAATTAACACTCCACAAAGCCCCTAAAACAATGATGATGTATTCTTATCCACAACCTGAGATATTCCTAACTATCTCTTATGATGTCTTGTTTACTTGTGGACAAGTTGTAGCACTCTGTTCCTTCAATAAGCTATGTAAATCTTCTGCACAAGCAAGTTCCATGAGCTTTTCCTGATTTCTCCTTAAGAGTCTACATTATGAAATAGACACTCATAATTCCAACCAAAAGCTAACAGGAATTAAAGGTAGTAATTCTCCCCACAAGTACCACATCAGCCAAGTGCAAGCGATAAGCACAAGATATAAATGGGTTCTATTCTATTTGTATCAAATTTGTTTCTTGTTTTCGATTCTCCGTGCACACAATCTCAAACTATTGCTCTCTTTTTCTATTTCCTAAACAATCATAAAAAAAAAAAAAAAAAAAAAAAAAAAAAAAAAGGACTTCAGTGTTATTTGGTTTATCTTGGATATGAAATTCGAGACTCTGTTGGTCATCATCTTTTTGCTAAATGCTTGTTGGTGTTTTACCTTATGGTGATGATTTCGGTTCAATGTATCAGCATCAGGTTAAGAAGGGTTAACTCAATGGTAATAGACCCTTCCCTCCAACCATGTGGTCCAAGCTAACTGCATACATCTGGCACTCCTCACATCCTATACTTGACAGAATTACATGAGTTGTTGCCTTTGACTTTACCTTGGACTTGTTTCAAGTTTTAAGTATAGAAAGATTTCAATATCAATACCATATGGTCCCTAAAGTCCGCCGCTGCTATCAATTTCCTCTTCTATCACGCAAATCAAGTCAAATAGGCATAAGTAGGTACTACAGCCGCAATATAAATACATTTGGCATAAGCTATCCCTCTAAATTTGTTCCATCAATCTGTTACCGTAAATTCACCAAACAGAAGTACAACACTAGTCTATCTTCCAACCTATCCACTCCCTTTCTTCGTCACATCCAATTCTAAATCAATGGTTCTGAATTCAGTTGATCCACATGCTTTGAATCGAAGCGAAACCCCAACGAAACAGTAAGCAAGCTCATGACAAAGCGGCAAAGAGAATCACTAGAAACCCTAACACAACAACACTAACAACAACAAAAATAACAACCACAATGTGATTTGAATCGATGGAAAAAGGAGAGACGGAAATGAGGATACCAGATGATAAGATGAAGCACGAGAACTCCATCAATGAAGTGGAGCCTCGTATGCATTGAAGGAGGAATCGGCCGTGGGAGAAGCTTCGATCGTCCATGGATTCGATGATGGAATGGGAGATCGACGAGGAACGGCGGCCGGCGAAGTGGACGGAGGCCGCAATAGCAAGATTGCTAGATTACAACGCCATCAGTTCGTGAGTTTTTTGAAGCCTAGGAATGATTTTGAAAAAGAATAAAATGAATCATTGTTTAGGTCCGTTTTATATCATTGTTGATCTGTGTTTTTTGTTTTTATTTTATTAATTGATGAAATCGAAATATTTATTTTGATTTTTTGTTTTTGATTTTTAAATGGATTAAATAATAATAACAACAATAAATTAAGATTTTATCCCATCAAGTGGGGTCGAGTATATGAATATGACGACGTCATTTCAATCTATCATGTGTATTATCTTCTGTAAAATTATGATAGGCATATCATACTTCAAAGTTTCTCTCGTAGTCTTTTTAGATGTCCCTCGTCCTCTCTTGACATGTGCTAACTCCCAAGCTTCACATCTCCTAACAAAAGTTGTGACTGATCTACGTTTCACATAATCATACCATCTTAATCGTGACTCCCTCATCTTATCTTCTATTGGAACCACACGTACTTTCTGTCTGATTCTTAAATTGATTAAACGAAAGGTGAAAATAGAAATCCAGAAAAATCGGTTTTCTGTTTATGATTCATGATTTATCTAAGTGCAATATTTAATTTTTTTTAATAAAAATTCATTTTATTTCGTAAAGTAATTTTGATTTTCATTACTGAATTTTTGTTTCTATTAGTAGTTTTGATTTTCACAATTTTGATAGTGACACTAAACAGTCTCTTATGTTCCATTCATACGAGAATAGCGAATTCGGTCACCGAAAGGCAGAATCAAAATGGACCTTAGGAATAGAATTTGGTTCTGGATGAAAAGGTATATTTTGTCGAAATGAAACAACAAAACGTGATTTTATTAATTCTGACGGAATACATCATTCCATTCCATGCCCCATTACTCATACCAAATGTAGCCTAATAGTTATCATTAAATCACGTATAATAATATCATGTCTAAAATATGGTCCATTTTGGACTTTCTTACTATAGTTGGATTAGATTTAAGATATTTTTTAATGATGAATATTTTGAAAGAGTTGACATATGTTATTCACATCGGGTAGGAGAAATATTTCAGATATACTCCTTCGGTCTAATAATATAAGAAATAAAATGATCTCGTATGCGGATTTATGTGTGTTGAATTTTTATAAAATTTGATGAAAATTTTTTTGTTTAGTGGTAGTGAGATTTACTGTAACAGTTGTTAAAAAGATGATGAGGTGTATTGGAACAAATAGTGATTATTTTGTTATTTTTATATGAAAAGTTTACTAAATGAGATGTATTATCTATATTTTGAGACGACTTAAATAGACAATTATTGTTTATATTTTGAGACGGTGTAAATAAAAAAATTTATTCATAATCAATTATTTTTTAATTGAAATTTATATATTTAATATGATATCAAAATCAACGATTAGATTGAACGACCCAATATCCACGTCGCCCAAATTAATGTACATGCTTCAAGGCCAACCAACCTACCTCTTTCCCCCAACCCCTACCAGACAAATGAAGGAAAAAAAAATTATGTAAATGAATGTGTTGAGAATAATTTATTCATATTTAATATGATGGAAATATCCCTCATCAGACCAAAAAAAAAAAAAAAAATTGTGTAAATGAACATGTCGAGAATAATTTATGCATATCAAGTATGACGGAAATATTTCAAGTGCAGCTTTAATGTAAAGATAGATGTCATATATGAGAGCTAGATGTATCGAGTTGTTGTTTTATTTTCAATGACTTTGGACAATGTCATCAGTGAGCTTATATGATAATAACACTGATGCAACGATAAGTGCTACGCATATATAGTTTACCTGTCTCAGTAAGAAATGACTCGAGGATAAATGTCATAAAGACAAGTTTCATTTGTTGGTATTAGGAGACATGAAATAGAACATATAATACCCGATATTGGTGGGGTTTGTCAGTGTTTGAGGGATTAATCGAGATGCACATGAGATGGTTCGGACATCCTCGTCATAAAATAAAAATAAAAATAAAACATATAATACCTATACCAAAAAAAATATATATAATAAATTTTCTAAAATGTTCTTTACATTGAATTACCTTGTCAATTTTACAACTTATATATGCCATCTACTTTGATTAACTACCCCACATTTTGTACAAAAAAAGGGGTCACTCATACGTAGTATTAGCTTATTTTAGTAATTACCATTATGTTGGTGTAAGCAGGAAGATTAATCAAGCTCTAATAATGAATTATATTCTAATGTCAGGATAATAACACAATGAAACTTGTTGAATATCATTGGTATAAAATAATTATGATCTTATGGATTAAAGGTTTAATAAATGACCCAACACCATTAAACCAAGAGCCTATTAGAAAAGGTCAAATGACATCACATTGATGGCTAAGTCTCACACTTTCTAAGATGATGACAATTATCCACCATACAAAGGGTGAAAAATATTCTATAAATACCTTCATTTACTACATAAGAAGGTAAGATTCCTTGGACTCCAACTCTATCATTTCAGTCATTGATCTTCATTTCTAAACAGAGATTGAGTTAGGCATCGATACCGGTCCCCAAGGATCACACCTCAGGTCAGACTATCCGAGTCTTTTGTTTCTAGTCCATGGAGGTTTTCGCGTCTGAACCAATGCCGAAATCATCCGATCTAGCAACCCGACGCCTGGGCCCCCGAAGCTCAGGTCCGACTTCCGAACTCAGGCTCGACTCCTCGAGTTCGACATAAATAATTTGGCGTCCACCGTGAGGCCCGGTCCGATGACGCGAAGTCATCAAAGTGCCCGACATCAGACACAGCAAGCCAGAAACAGTGACCAACAAAGACCGTCCCGACTCCACACACCTCAAGAAGGTAGGGAGGATGAGGTGACGGGACCTGGAGAAAATTCAGAAGGGGTGACGATTGAGACGTTCAATCAGCTCCGACTTCAAATAGAAGAGCGCACCACAGTCATTATGAGGACGATGACCAACCTCTTGAACCAAAAGCTGCCTCCGTCAACTCAGGTGGGAGCAGGACTTAGCGTTCAACCCAAGTTGATCCCACCATTTCGGGTCCATCACAGGACGGTGCCTCAGACCGACCTCAGGCGCCACCTAAATCGACACAAGGCTCTACAGGAGGGACAAGGAGAGTCTATGCACACCTATTCCCACTCGGTCACCCCTGTGAAAGACCTAAGGAGTCTCCTCAACTCGAAGTCGGCAGGCAACCTGTAAAGATCCGAAAAATTTGAGATAATTTACTTTCTCAAATAATAACAAAAATAATATATTACAGAACGTTGTAATTTATACAACGGGGCTATGAAATTCATTTGTAGAAATCATGATAAAAATATGATAAGGTCTCGAAAAATTCCGCAAAAATTTAGTTTCACGATAAAATTCATGACAAGGAGTATTTTGACCCCGAAACAACTCTAAATGTTCACAAACACTTATAATGATGATAAATACATAAAATCATAATAATAGACTATCAAAATAAGTATCAAAGACTTTTTTCAAAACTTGGCATCACCACATAATGTTACTATGACGGTTTTTCAAGAAATACAAACAAATATGCTTAATTCCATAAGGTGAACAATCATTCACAAGGGTGTGTCTTAATACGCGTATCCTATTATATTATAAGACTTGGAGACGCTGCTCGTTGTCACTTAAGGACGAGACTGAGCATGCGCATGTGAAGAACTGTGGTAAAAGGTAGCATTTAGATTTATTATGTGTTTGTAGTCACTAACTGTATTTGACATAAAATGTGTTCCGACGTGACTTATTGTCTATCACTTGCTAAGATGATTTGTGTATGTGTGTTATGCCTTGTTTGATAGTATAAAGAGGACGAGTGAGTGAAAAAAGTGAGTGAAAAAAGTGAAAACACAAAGAGCGTTGTGTCTGTCGCATGTGTTATACAGTGACTTGATGATGACATTTTTTCATCGACCTTGTGAGATTGTTTTGGTATGAGGATATGTTACTGCAGAAAACCCTGGACTCCCTGTCCCGATTTGGCTGATTCCCTTTCGCGGATGTCCCTTTTGTTAAAGGTGAAGAGTGCTTACTTGTGAAATTGAATAAGTCTCATCAAGGACACAATTATAATATTGAGAATATCTATTTTCTGTCATCTCTGTGTGTGATATAATGATAAGTATAACAAAGTCTTGATTGAACTATTGAGTGCAGTAGTGCGTGAGACTTGGACTGGGGACCTGTCATATTACAGCGTCATTGTCTCAATTTGTTTGATATGGAGGTCTTGACTGTCATGTCATAAAGGGTATGACGGTAGTAATGACGTTGATAATATCTGAAGTGTCGATGGACACGTAGTTTCGAGCGTTGTCACGTGGTGTTAAGTGTGTTTATGTGACTAGGATGAATCACTGGTATACTTGTGATAATAATTATGAAGGCCAAATTTATATGATAATTCCATAGTGCTAGGTCAAAAGATGCAAGTGATCATTTCCTTCTTTTTTTTTTATTACCTTCTTCTCTCGTGTAATCCCTAATAAGGGGGTCGACACGTTATTGAGCTCCTATAACTCACGATTATTATTTTTCTATGTCCTTCTTCATCTCCTTGTTACAGAAGCAAGAGTTGAAGGAGAAGTATGACCTAAGATTTGATGCTAGATGTAGCTTATGTGTGAAAGATATTCTAATCTTAGAAAGAAATGTAAATTCCGTTGCAAAGGTGATATTCTGAGTTGTGATTAATTAAGTGCATCAAAAGTTTCTAAATTAATGATGTATAACTGAATTTAGCTTAATTCTTATGACTAAATCAGGAGGTATAGTTTTTGCCTAATTGAGACGTAAGGCCTAGCCACAGTGACGTCCTATGTATCATTAATAAGTAATGGAAAGTCGGGACGTTACACAATCGTCCACCAGAGGAATCAAAGCGGACGGAGGCAACTCCGGACCCAATCCAGGAGCTGAAGGAAAGGGTCGAGGAACTCTTCAAAATGATCAAAGAGACTCCTCAAGACTCAAGGAGGGAAGCTGATTTAAGGACACCCCTAAGATAAATAAGGAGGTACCCCATGACAAATTCAAGATGCCGACAACGGAGTCCTACGATGGAACGGGAGACCCCCTTCGACCATATCCAGACTTTCTGGACCTCGATGAACCTATACGATGCGTCGGACGACATCATTTGCAAGGCCTTCCCGACCTCGCTCAGGGGACCAGCTCGGGTATGGTTCAATGGGATCACCCGGGATCTATCGGCTCATTTGAAGCCCTAGCCAAGGCATTCATCGTCAAGTTCATAAACAGTCGAAGGATCCAACTGACTTCTGAACACCTCTATGAGGTAAAGTAAAGACCAAGCGAAAGCCTGAGAAGCTATGTTCAGAGGTTCAACTCTGAAGTCGTGCACGTCCCCGTCATCTCGGGAGGATTTGTGCCGTCCCTATCAATGTGCAGCTCCGGTCTCGTCGAGCTCAGCATCTTCAAGAACTCGGGATACAAGAACAAGAGGCCTAGAGAGGACCCCGAAGTCGGTTTCCACCAGGAGGACGGGTCAGGAATCACTTTTTCTCATGATGATATCCTGGGACTAACCTTCCACATTGGGGAATTCGATGTGGAGAGAATACTAATAGATAGTGGCTTCTCGGCCGATGTCATGTACTACTCCGCATACAAAGAGATGGGAATGGAGAACAAAGACTTGAAGCCCTTCAACACCCCTTTGGTTGGATTCAACGAGAACTCTGTGTTCCCCAAAGGCTACGTCTCTCTCCTTGTTGTCCTTGGGGATAAAGGCACCAACAGGACAGCATCCCAAGGCCGACCTGTCAAGCAAAAGAAAAGGAGCTTCGCATCCAGGAGGAATAAGGCCATCGCCGAGGAGGTGAGCAAGCTTCTTGGCGCCGACTTCATCAGGGAGGTCTCGTACCCCGATTGATTGGCAAACGTAGTCATGGTGAAAAAGACAAACGGAAAGTGAGGATATGCGTCGAATTCACCGACGTGAACAGGGCCTGCCCAAAGGAGTGTTACCCTCTGCCCCGAATTGACCAACTAGTCGATATCACCTCTGGGTACGAACTTTTATCCTTCATGGACGCGTTCTCGGGCTACAATCAGATCCAGATAATGCCTGAAGACAGGGTCAAGACCTCCTTCATCACAGAAGAGGGGACCTACTGCTATAGGGTCATGTCGTTTGGACTCAAGAATTCTGGGGTCATGTACCAGAGGTTGGTGAATAAGGCTTTCAAGCCGTTGCTTGGGGAAACCATGAAAACGTACGTGGACGATATGCTCACCAATTCCCTAAAGTGGGCAACCCATACCGTTGACTTGGAGAAGTCATTCAAGGTCGTCAGAAGCTATAACATACGACTCAACCCAGCAAAGCGCGCCTTAGGTGTGAAATCCCGAAAGTTTCTTGGATACATGATCACTAGCAGGGGCATTGAGGCCAACCCGTCAAAGGTTTAAATCGTCCTAGACATAAACCCCCCGCGTATCAAAGGTTTAAACGGTATGCCTAGCAGTACTCGGGAGATTAATCTCCTGAGGCTCATAAAGGACCTTGTCGTTCTTGAAGGAGCTAAGAGGAGCCACCTCGGGTCTGAAATGGACCTCGAGTTGCAAAAAAACCTTCGAAAAACTCAAATGTTATCTTGGGGAAATGCTGACGAAGCCGAAAGTCGGGAAGAGTTACTTGTTTACCTCGCTATCTCAGACAACATCGTTTCTACAGTTCTACTCAGGGTGAAAGGAAGTAAACAAAAACCCATCTACTTTGTAAGCAAAATGTTGCACGATGTTCAAACTAGGTATCCCCGAATAGAGAAGGTGGCCCTAGCACTCGTAAGTGTGTCAAGGAAGCTTCGCCCCTACTTTCAAGCGCGTCCTATCATAATAGTGACTAATCAGCCTCTAAGACAAGTCCGGTACAAGCCTGACCTCTTAGAAAGACTAATTAAATGGTCAATCGAGTTGAGCGAGTATGACCTGTGTTATAAACCCAAAACTGCAATCAAAGCACAAGCCCTGGTCGACTTCCTAGTGGAGTGCCGGTTCGCCAACCACCCGACTTCCCAAACTCGAGAAGACCGAGTTGAGGAATCCAAGCCATGAAGGATCTACACAGACGGATCATCAAATGCAAAGGGGGCAGGAGCTGGAGTACTCGTCGTCACTCCTACGGGATGGGAGTTACCTTGTGCAATTGAACTTCAGTTCACCGCCACCAACAACTCGGCTGAATACGAAGCCTTGATCTTAGGACTTCAGCTTGTCAGACACTTGGGTGCCTCACCAGTGGAAGCCTATACTGACTCCAAGTTAGTGGCTGAGTAGATGAATGTTTTGTGTGAAGTCGGGAAGAGCATGAAAGAGTACTAGCAAGCAGCACAAAGACTGGCTCGGGAACTTCCTGCACTCCAAGTAAAGCAAATTCATAGGGGAAAAATATGGTGGCCAATTGCCTCAGCCGATGCGTCCAATCAGGAGAGAAGCCAAGCAAACTCAGGTACTATACCGAGGTAGTTGCCGTCCCGAGGTCAGATCAGGACGGAAAAACGAAGGCACTCCCCTTAGATATCAGCCCATCTTAGAAAGGATGACATCCGCTCATATATCTCAAATGAGACGCTCCCCGAAGCCCCAAGGACTGGTCTTAAAGTTAGGCGTAAGGCTCCCAAGTTCATGATGATGGGGGACAACTTGTACAGAAAAGCATATTCCTCCCCCCTTCTCAAGTGCGTTGCGTGAGAAGAAGGTTTAACCATATTGGTCGACTACATGGAGGGGACTACGAAAGCCATCACATGAGCAGAACTCTTGCCCATAAATGCCTAACGCAAGGATATTATTGATCAACCCTTCGAGCTGACTCCGTCGAGCTCATGAAGCACTGTGATCGATGTCAGCAAACTGTTGACCTCATCAATAGACCCGCCTCGGAGCTCACCACCATATAAACTCCATGGCCCTTTGAGCAATAGGGAATCGACATCCTAGGTCCCTTTTCCCTGGCAACGGGACAAAAGAAATTCATGATGGTGGCTGTAGAATACTTCACGAAGTGGGTAGATGCCGAGACCGTGCCAAAGATAACTGACCGAGCTGCTGCAGACTTCATCAGGAAGTTGATGGTCTTTCGGTTCGGGATTTCCCGAGTTCTGATCTCAGACAACGAAACCCAGTTCACAGAAAAAAGAACTTTATGAAATTCTATTCAAAGTGCGGAATTGAGTAAAGGTTCATCTCGGTTAAACACCCACAGTCCAACGGGCAAGTGGAGGTAGTGAACAAAGAAATCAAGAAGGCTCTGTCTAGAAGGCTGACCGAGGCAAAAGGAAGATGGGTCGGGGAACTCCCTGGAGCCCTATGGGCATATAGAATAACCCCAAAAAGATTCACAGGAGAATCCCCATACGTCTTGGCCTTCGGTATGAAAGCAATGATCCCATGGAGATCGAGCATCTGAGCCCAAGGATAATGGATTTTTTGTCTGAAAAGAACCCACATCTAATAACGAAGGAGCTCAACTTCATGGGAAAAAGAAGGGAAGCCGCATTTACCAAACCCCGAGCTTACCAACAACTGGTATCTCGGTACTTCAACAAAAGAGTCTGGAAAAGCGACTTCGAACTCGAAGACCTAGTACTCAGAAGGGTCGAGTTCGATGTCCGTCAAGTTGGAGGAAAACTCACGAATAAGTGGGATAGACCTTACCAAGTTAGCGCTATGTTAACTCGGGGGTCATACAAGATCTTCAGACTCAATGGATACCCACTATCAAGGACATTCAACGGGGACGACCTCAAATTCAACTACCCATAAATGACTATAAAGGAAACCCAAGTTGGGAAGGCTACAAAGCCAGAAAAGTGACTATAAAAGGAATCCAAGTCGGAAAACCTATAAAGTTAGAGGAATGACTGTAAAGGTTAGTCGAAAAGTCTAGAAAGTCAGGACTAAACTCTGAAGCAGTCATGTAACCCGATTTATAATTCGTAATCTTTTGATTCAATAAAGTCAAGTTGGTACTCGATGGGTTGTCCTCTTGCATTAGTAAGAGTTCAATGAAATAAAACTAACAGCAAAAGTAAAAGGCACACTGAGTTGATTGAAAAAGAAGTTTATTAATAGAAGGACCGGTACAAAGGGTCATGCCTCGGGACAGACCCCTGAGGTCTGAGTTCCTAGGTTCCTATATTACAGGTTCAGGTTTGCTCTGAAGGTCCCGAGGTGCCAGGTTTGCCCTCTTCATCCGACGAGGCCTCAGTCGCCTCCTTTTCCTTCTCTGTGGCCTCCCAAACTTTCTCCTCCTCCTCAGTGAAGGCCCGACCCTCCTGCACCCATCTGCACGGGCAGGAGAAAAGCTCGATGTAAGGGAGCTCAGACATGAGTTTCTTCTCTCTTGAAGCCTTGAGGTTGGCCTCCTCAAAGTCAAAGATCTCCTTGAAGGCCATCTCATGGCCCTGGTTGAAGCCTTTGTTAGCATAGTCTATATTGATCTCCTTCTTCCGGGTACGAAAATCAGCCTAGGCCGACTTCAGCATCGCATCAAGATCGGAGTAGCCCTTGTCTAGCTCGACCATCTTCTCATTGACCTCCTTGATCTGATCGTCGTGAGCAGAAAGAGTGGCCACCAATTCCTTGATCGATTTGTCCTATCCCATGATCCTCAGTCGGTCAACTGCAAGCTGAGCCTCGGCCTCTTCCTTGGCCGACTTAACAGCCCAGAACTCAACTTTCGTCTGGTTGGCCGTCCTGACAGACGCCCCCCAGTATTGGACCAATTGGGAACAATGGGACACCATCTGCAGAGTTCAGCGAGTCATTAAGGTCAGCAAGCCCAAAAGAAACTCGGAAAAATGGAAGATGGAAATCACAATGAAACACTCACCCAAAATAAGTCGTTGTATGTTTGTCTGGAAAACTCAACCCGATCCTATTTAGTGTATTCCTCCTTATCCTTGGGAAGGACCATGCTGAGCATGGCCTTCTGACCTTGGAAGTCAGGAGAATGGCTGGGGACCCTAGGAGCACAATACCAATATAACCGATAGCACCGCACTTGGGGGAAGGAGGTGGTGTCAATGATTCCACTAAGGGGCTCGATAGAAGCTGTCCGAGCCCCAATCTTCTCATAAATCTCCTCCTCTGACAAGCCGATCACAGATACCGAACTGTCGTCGGTGGGAGGACGAGCATTCAGGGGAGGCACCTTAAGCACCTCCTTGGACTCTTCCTGAGTTCCTTTCTGGGAGAAAAACTCGGGAATATCCGACACCGAGGACCTCCGTGCCGTCCGTTTGACACGCTTGTTCCTAGGGCCTGGAGGGGCCCCCACAGTTGAGGCTTCTCCTTCGCTTCGATCTCGGCCTCAACTTGGGTCCCCTCGGGATCTGTAGGTGTAAGAGGAGCCTGCTCGGGAGCTGGGCGCTTGGCCGCCCTTCATCTCAGTCATTGACACCATCTTCTCAGGAGTTGTAAAACAAGAAAAAGAGACAAGATTAGAACCCGGTTAGAAAATGTCCCATGTTGACAAGACGATGAAATCGTGACCCACCGAAGGCATGCTTCACCACCTCCTCTTCAGTCAAAAAATCCTCGCAAAGGAGCATCATCTTCCCCTCTGGGGACTTCTTCCACCCCGCAAGAAGGTTGTAAGCCTCCGTGTCGGAACAGGTTATCTCGGGCCTCTTCAGGACCTTAATATTTGGGTTCTCGACCCACCGACTTTAGAAGAGCCAAGCTAACCCGTCTTTATGCTCAGCCAAGAGAAACCTGGACTTTCAACCCTTGTGCTCGTCAGGAATTTTCCTTATGAGTTTTAGATAAGGGAAGGAGATCAGGCTCAACCACCTGATCTTGTTTTGGCTGACGTGGAAAAAGTTGAAAAAAAGTCGAGGAGAAATGACAAATTCCGCAACCCCGACTTTAAGGGCCATGAGGTAGAACGTGAAGATCTGTCACACGACGTTCGATGTAAACTGGAAAGGGAGAAGACCTATAAAATGAAATACAGACTCCATGAAAGGATGAAGGGGGAATCGAAAAACACCATCCAATGTGTCGGTGTAGAAGGGGAGGAATTGAGGATCGAAAGAGGAAAAAACCCTGTATTTTCTTGGGGGAAGGTATAACTCAAATGGGTCCGAAACTCGGCAAGAATCTAACAGAAAAATGGCAGACTTTGCAATAAAGGAGATAGGACACACTGCCGGACGCCTATGGTCTGCCTGAATTCGTTTGGGGGCAAGACTTGAAGGACCAACCTTATGAGCAGGCTCGAGACCAGCCCCAGAGGACGCCACCTTAGCAGGTCCGGACTCAGCCCCGAGAGGGTTAGGGAAACCCTCCCGAATGGCTTCCTCAAAGGAGGACGAAGATAGTTCAGCCACCTAAGGTCGGGACTCCTCCTCCTTCGAACTCGAAGAAGACGAGAACTATCTTGAGTGAAAGGTGTCTCTAAGCTAGAATCATCTATGTCTTGAGTGACCCTCCTAACCCTAGGTTTCCTATGCAAAACGACATGCTTCTCAGAATCATCACCAATTGTTCGAGAATCCATTATTACCTTGGAAATGATTTGGGGATGGCGAGGTGTCAAGTTTATCAAAAAACATCGAGTTCAGGAGCGGATCAAGTTTAGGAGTAAGGAGAAAATGAAAGAAAGAGAAAGTGAAATAAGAGGGGGGGGGGGGGGGGACTATCCCGTTAAATAGGGGATGGGCCACAACCCCTTATAGGCTTTTGACAGGAAGGCCCAAAAGCTTTTGGCGGGAGACCAAAGGGTTATCCACTCAGAGGTCGACACGTCACCAAGCCAACTGAGGGGACGCGTGCATTGAGTGACATGACACTTCAACTCCACCATAATAATGCTGACATCAATGTCGTTATTTCCAATACGACAATTTGAGTTCCGCAATCATGACTCCGTCATCAATGTCTTCAGGTTTCAAGATCAATTGGGATTCAGCCTTATCCACTCCCGAAAGGGTAAGGCTCAAATCGGTCAAATCCTCGAAGAATGCCAAGTCAATCAATCATGCCCCCGAACTAAAGGGCGAGGGTTCAAAAGGTTAAAGGAATCAAAGGTCCAAAGACCGAAGTCTTGACCTCACTGGACTTTCTAACTCGGGACCTACGGGACAAGTGTTGATGTAAAATAATTATGATCCTATGGGTTAAAGGCCCAATAAAAGATCCAACACCATTAACCCAAGAGCCTATTAGAAAAGGGTAAATGGCACCACATGGATGGTTAAGTCCCACACCTCCTAAGATGGTGACAAGTGTCCATCATACAAAGGGTGAATATAATATTTATAAATACTCTCATTTACTACCTAAAAAGATAAGATCCCTTGGATCCCAACTCTGTCATTTCAGTCATTGATCTTCATTTTTGGACAGAGACTAACTTAGGTATCGGAGTCGATCCCCGAGGATCACACCTCGGGCCTGATTAACCGAACCTGTTATTTCTGATTTGTGCAGGTTTTCGTGTCTGAACCAAGACCCAAATCATCCAATCCAGCAACCCCATACTTAGGCTCCCGAAACTCAGGTCCAACTTCCAAACTCAGGTCCGACTCCCCAAGTTCGGCACAAGCAAATATCATGCTACCAAAACCTATAATCTCTATTGCTGGATGTTGGAGAATGACATTCTCGGACCATCTATGAGCATCACGGCATCCCCATCATAGGAGGCCGTTGGCTAGCAAGATCGCTGACTTTAACCATCTAACATGCCCCTAAGTCGAAACACCTAGCAGCTAAGCGAATGAAATATGTGAAGAGAAAATCATTTGGGTTCGACTCATATATCGTAAACCAACCTGATTGGTCTAGTGATATTCGACTCAACCTTCTTCTTGAAGGTCTTGGGTTCGAATCCCACTAATCTCAAAATCCAGGTTGGCCACGCCCATTGATTTCAATCAAAACTTTACACGATGTTGGTGGGGGCGTCTTGTCAGTGTCCGGAGGATTAGTCGAGGTGCGCGCGAGTTGGTCCGAACACCCGTTTCATAAAAATAAAAAAAAACATCATATACCGTAACTATCACTCAATGTATATAGTATCGAAAACGACGAAAAGATTACAGTGATCCCCATCGCACTATTCTTCATCGGTTACCTGAAGTCGCGACTATAGATCATAGGCTAACAAATAAACGTTCTAATCTTGGCCACCATGGCAAGACCTTTTTAGAGGTTCCAATGATATGGTAGCATTCAACTTGGAATTGAAAAAACATATATATAGTTATGTGTATCAGCCTCCAAGAAAGTAGAAACATGAATTGCTTTACTAAAAATTAACTGTATTCAATTGTATTACTGTTGAATCTCTGAACAGATCAGACAAAACTATTCGACAATTTGAATTGTAAATATACAGAGACCTAATTTTTAAAACTTCTTAAAATCAATAACAAAATTTTTAAAAATATATATTAAATAATAAGATAATGATATTTTAAGATAACAAAATTTTTAAAAATATATATTAAATAATAAAATAATGATATAATGCTGTTATTAATTACAGATAAAGAAGCACTACTTCATAAGTAATTCCACAAACGGGTTGGAACAAGATCAATCTTCTGGTCTACATTTTGAATAGGATCAGAGAGTAAAATAAAATAAAATACTCTATAATATTCGAGGCTGGGAAAATAAAAGGTTCGCAATCACGTGATTTTCTGTTAGTTGAGCACGTGTTAATATTACTGGGCCTGCGATGTCCTTTGCTTGTGGGTCCCATGATCTGACTCGGACAGGCGACGACAGAACATGCGACTTGTGAGGTCGTACCGCATCGCTCGACTCCTGTTTTGAGCCGCATATTCTTCGCATCGGCAATTCGGCTTCGGCATATTCTTGGTGATGGAAAATGCTAAACAGCATTCCCTTTCTATGAAACATAAATCACGTGGTTTTTAAAATATATATAATATTATATTTATTATTTTTTATATAAAAAATTAACAAAAAAAAAACATTACAAGTTCTAACTTTTGTATTGGATACAAAAAGTTTTTTTTAGTAAATCTAACTTTTGTTGTCGGACCATTACAAGTTCTCCTATCAAAATATGAAAAACACGAGAGTATATTTCATTTTCAAACTTTTAGCAAGCAGCATGGATGACATTGACTATAACTAGGGCAGGGTGCACGCGATGGGGATTTTGTGGTCATGGATCGGAGATTTATGGGGCAGCATGTTTGATCAAAACAGGTAGTACATTACAAGACAAAAGATACAGTAAGATCTACCATTCTATACAATTAAAAAAAAACTCCAAAAAATAAAATAAAATAGTTACATGAACTAACGAATAGTGAACTTTTAATTGCTGGATCTTTTTAACCATATGACATCAGTTGATTTGTTGACAAATCTACACAGAGTATATACTAAACGAAAATATAAGGGTTGTAACTTGATTGGATAGTTTAGATTTAATTATTTATTTTTATATGATGAATCATAAATTTATTTTCAATCGGTTCAAATAATAATTCTTTTTCTCAGAGTAAAATAAACATCATATAAAGTTGAAAAAAAATCTTATTATATCTTATATAGTGCATATATTTGAAACAAATTTTTAAATCCAAATTTAACTCTCTAGTTTTATCTCCTTCATAAACATCAAATCCAATTATATTTGTACCGTGCATAATTGTAGAGATACACAAATTAATTTTTCACCTAATTGGCTAATTACATCAAAAGACAGCATCGATATCTCCGTCTAAGATAGCTCTTTCTCCATGTATATTGTCACGATCTTAAATCAATCACAAGTACTCCTTCCGTCTCATAATAATTATAATATATTCATATTTTATATTATTATATATGTATGAATATACGTTTCGTTTTCATATGAAATATGTAATTAACACAATATTTTATGATAAATTTATAAAAATAAATAAATTTAATCATCATTATATATGTTAAATTTTATATCGATATATGAATATAATCAATTTATTATAATAATTTTGGGATGAAAATATTTTCATAAGTTAGGCAAGTTTGATATTTGCCCTTTCAACATGATAATAAAGTCAAACAAAAAGAACAAGTAGATCTTCTCCATCTCCCATATCCAACTGTATCATCGCTCTTTCCATGAACACTCAACAAGAAAAACACACAACACGGTGACGTCTCCGAGTAGCAGAGCTCGCCGCACACCGCGTTCTAGGGTTTCGATTTTCTGGTGAGTATCAAATTTCTCCGATCTTCGAATCATCATAAAAAAGACAACTTAGTTTGATTGAATCTGAGATGAATGGAAAGCATGTGTTTAATTTGATTTGTGTTGTTTGATTTTAGGGTTTTGGGGTTTGATGGGTTCCATGTATTTGCACAATTGCATTTGCTTGTTTTGTTGAGATTACTGAATTGGATCATTATATGGTGAATTTGTTCCGGCAAATTTTAGAATGTGATTCTGTGTTTGCGTGGATTCGATTATTATTGCTGCGGTGAGGTTGAAACTCTTGGTGGGTTTTCGCGATTTTACACAAATTTAGCATATGGTCCCGTTTAAGTTATACTTGGTGATTTTCTTCATGACTGAGTCTTGGTGAGGATGAATTTTGTGCAAATTGGTTACTGGTCCTGTATGTCGTCGAAACTCCAAATAATGACATAGAAACTACGAGAGCTTAATAAAGATTAGATTTTTGGTTAACAGAAGTGAGAGATTCTATGTGAAAAAGTGAGCTCCGATGTTGAGAATCTAAAGCACACATAAGGTACAGAGAGTTCAAGACAAGTGCATATAAGATCCTGAGTTTCCCCATTTATTAACAATTGATTTTGAGGTCGAACTCGAAAACCACATTGGGTAAAAGAGCTAGCAAGAAGTGTGTATAAGATTCTGGATTACCTTATTCATTGTCAATTGGTCTTCATTTGGAACACCGCACATTTTATAATTGTGATGTTTTAGAACAATATAGAGAGAGTTCAAGGGTCAATGTTACACTTTTTTTTTTTGGAAACCAGGTGATGTGATTTGAGATGCGGCACGTATTTCAAATGTTATGGTTTACTAGTGATGATCCGGTGGGTTACTTTTACTATATTTACGTTCAACTCTTAGGTGGTTCAAAGAGGGGTGGAAAAAGCAGCGTGATAAATGGCGAATATTGACATAGAAGGGTTACTTAAGGAGCTTCCCCATGATGGGAGGGTGCCGAAGACAAAGATTGTCTGCACGTTGGGGCCAGCTTCACGGTCGGTTTCTATGATCGAGAAGCTTCTCAAAGCTGGAATGAATGTGGCAAGGTTCAATTTCTCTCATGGGACGCATGAGTATCATCAGGAAACTTTGAACAATCTCAGGGAGGCTATGTATAATACTCAGATCTTATGTGCTGTCATGCTTGATACAAAGGTTCAAACTTGTACCTTTTCACAAGCTTTACTCCTCTGTTGTCATTTAGAATCTAACTCAAAGCATCATGATCATTACGAAATTGAGTACCCTTGGATTAGGAGGTGTTCCCTGTTTGAACTTTGTTGGTCCTCCGCTGCTATAATCAAAATTTCTTGTCAGGAACAAATATTGAAAATAGCATTTGGTGCCAACTGATGGGAGCAGTTCACTCATATGTTTGCAACTGCTGGCTTAAGCCTTGAAGTAGTTGCCCAAATTCTTTCTCTTGCGATAAAGAGTATTTTTTAGGGTCCTAGGTATAGCAATATTTTTTTGAGAAACTAAATCATTGCTGTGTGATTCAGCCTTATCATAGCTTCACCTAGCTGAATCTTTATGCGTGGAGTAAGGAAGTAGGTCGTCAGAACATAATAATCCAATGGTTATTCTTGTTGTAAGATAGTCTTTCACCTCTTTGAATTCAGAATGCTTGTTGTTCTAACACTATTTTCAGTATTATGAATCTGCATGATACCATAACTGTAACTGGCACTTTATTTTGCAGAAATATTTTTGCTAGTACAAGAAGAGTGCTTAGTTTATGGTTAGAGGTCATTTGTAGGACTCATGAGTTATGAACTAGTCCTTTTTTGCCGAGTACAAGAAGAGTTTGCTAATATCTGCTTAAAAGTTAAAATTTCAGCATCTACTCTCATCTAGCTGTTTCTTGATTATTTACAAATGTTCTTATGAGCGATCTACCAGTCACCGGCAGAACACTGTAAACAAGGCAAATGTTTTTTCTTAAACTCTTCCCTTTTTTGTCAACAAGGTTACATTGTTGGCATTAAGTGGTAGCAGAATTTCTTAAGCTATATGCATCACATGGATCCCTGTGGCACGCCCATTAGTTGCTGGCATTTCTATTCTCCTTTGGCTTGTTGAAAACCATAGCTCTTATATACTATAGAAGAGATGTCTGATGCGCCATCAGATCTGTAGCAACCAAGATCCTTACAAAGCAAGCAGTTTTTGTAGATCACATATAAAATATCAACCATCAAATATAAGATGGAATATGAGCTTTATGAAGAGCAGCGGCATGTAAAGGATTGTGTCCCTTTTGGAGAAACTCTTGCTGATATGAAATCATAATCATCCATGCTTTTGGATCTCCAAAAAGTAGCTAGTAGGTTGTTCCATCTGAAGTGCATGTCTGATACATCTGTGACCATTCACTGATCAGCAGTACTGCTTGCTATACTAACCGTGGAAGCTAAGCAAAGTGGATGTTGCAGCACATGTGATTGTTTACACTTTGCAGTAATATATCACCTTGTATGCAACCCATAAAACAGGTTCGCAGCTGTCCTGAAATAGTTTTCGATATATTACCTTGAGCAATGACATAAGAAAATAGATGTTCCAGAATGTGAAACTATGAGCCAAAAATGTTGAAACAATGGCTGCTGGTAGCAGAACAGACATTGTTGTCTCTACATCTTCTGACATAAGTTGTAGAAAGCAACTTCTTAATGCTTCTGGAGTGGCCTGGTGTAGCCCTCTCATTTAGGCCAAGCTGCTTGCTTGACATTCATTTCGGTTTCAGCTTAACTGACCGTGCTGCTGGTGGTTTTGCAGGGACCTGAGATTCGTACTGGATTTTTGAAAGATGGGAAGCCCGTTCAACTTACAGAGGGGAAAGAAATCACTGTGACGACCGATTACAGCAT
>JAOVYX010014613.1:0-31583 GCA_035668315.1 Drosera spatulata
GGAAGGGAGAAGGGGGACGAGTTACGGCATTCACCTCATCTATCTCCTTCTCCTCAGCTTCTATAGGAACACATTCGAGACGCTTCCAGCGACGAGGACAAGAGGTGAGTTGAAGAAAAGGGAACCGTTTCAGAGTCTGTCCCTTATTCCAGGCTTCGAGATCGAAGACCTGACGAAAGCGAACTTGCAACCGACGTTGAACTCGACAAATTTAGAGTCCTCTAGCTTCCTGGCCTCCATGGCTTGGACCTCTTCTAGGGTCTTTTAAGCCTTTTCGGCTCTCAAGATTTGGGTGTTGAGTTTATCAGATAACTCGGACACCATGGTGTCCCTAGCCGCCGTGGTTTCCTACGATTGGGTGAGGGCCTCCTTCATGGCCTCTTGCTCCTGCTCCGCCCTAGCCACGCTTGCCACGACGTCCTTAGCCTTCGTCTAGGCCAGAGTCAGGTTGGCATCCAAGGTATGGATGGAAGAGGATGACGACTCGTCAAAGGTCAGCGATTATGCGACGCGTGCCACGACCTGCAAATGAAACGCAATTAGACGGCACGAAAATTAACAAAATCACTTGGGAGATAGGGAAAGGAGTGATTACCCTATACAAGCTGTTGAAGGTCGACTTCACCAGGGCCCCCCGGCTTTCATGCCTGAAAGCATTTTTGTCATGGGGGAGAACCAAACCCTTCATGGCACCTTGACCGTCAAACCCGTCATGAAAACATGACAAGTCAGGGTGGCAATACGAAGAAGAGCGGTAGATCGGCGTTGGTTTTTCTGTGTTGGGATCCATGATATTGTCGGTCGGGTGAGAAGAGTGGATTTCGAAGGCCAACCGTTAGTATAACCCCTCTCTCAGTTGGTGGGACAGTGGATAAGGGCTTAACGAGGAATGACTCGCTGGATGCCGCATCCCGTCTCAGTGGTAGTTGGCGAGTCGAGAACGTTGACGGTGTCACCTTGAGGGGTCTCCCGTTCAGTTCGTTTCCTCCTCTTCGGAGCCTTAGTGGGAGACCGTACACCAGCTGATCCCTTCACCTCCCCGGCATGATAATTATGAATGTCAAATTGCCATGATAATATTAGAGTGCTGGAACAAAGAATTCAAGTGATCATTCCCTCCTCCCCTCCCCCCCCCCTTTTTTTTTTCCTTGTCTTCTTCTCTCGTGTAACCCCTGGTAAGGGGACTTGAACGAGACTTGAACGAGACGTGTGACCTAAGATTTGATGCTAGATGTAGTTTATGTGTGAAAGATATTCTGATCTTAGAAAGAGATGTAAATTTCACTGAAAAGGTGATGTTCTGAGTTATGATTGAGAGAATCAAAAGTTTCTAAACTAATGATGTATAAGTGAACTAACTTAATTCTTATGGTTAAGGCAGGAAGTATAGCTTTTGTATAGGTGGGGCGTTGGGCCCAGCGACAGTGACGTCATATGTATCATTAATAAGTAATGAAAAGTTAGGATTTGACAGATAAGGATCAACCCGTCGGGAGGGGGGGGGGTTAGAAATTGTCTCCTCAAGAAAGCCGTGGGAAAAGGGGTGGGGCCAAAAAGGCCATCTAAGGCCTATGGGACCTAAGTAACGACTTACGGCTTGAGTATACCCCAACCCGTGACTCGAGGGGCAAGTGTTGATAGGGGAAAAATCCCATGCTTCGAAGGGTTAAGGCCTATGAAAAAAGCCCAACATCATTATGCCAAATTTATAAGAAATGGATGGCATTAGGTGAATAGGAGAATGTCGCATCCATGTGAACATTGACAATTGTATGGCAAAGAAATATCATTTATTATGCTATAAATATATATCTACCCCACTATCCAAAAAAGATAAGTGTTGTTGAACCCCACTCTGTAGTCATTTAGCGAAATCTTAAACCGTTGTTGACTTAAGCATCGGAGTCGGTCCCCACAACCTCGGATCCGTCTAACCGGTCTATTATCTCCTTGTGTGATTGCAGGTGTCAGAATCTGGACCCACAAACCAATCTCAATCATACAAACGCTCGGGCTCACAAACCCGATTTCTCTGTACGTTCATGACTTTCGACTTTTAGCATAAATTACGCACTTCAATAATCACTGGAAGCACGAGGCTTATAGGGATTTTGTCATTTGACCATCTTCCTTCAATACAATATATATGCCATGTCAAAATTTGAGTACTAAAACTGTTGTTTCCATAAATAAAAAGGTAGTAAAAGGTTGGAGTATAAGATACACATTTTAGAAACTACTTTGACTACATACTGTCATTTAACATGCATGGTGTTGATGGTGTGCCTCAAATTCATTCCCTCGTGATCCTCTCTGCGTGGTCTTTTTCTCCGCGTGGCCTTTTCCTTCCCGCGTTGCCCGTGGCCTTTGCGTGTTTTGCTCCTTGTGGCTCTTCCGTGTTGTTTTTTGCTATAAAGAGAGGAGAAGAGTAAGACGCAGAGATGCAGAGAAGTGTGAAAGCAGGGGAAAAGAGGAGCTGAGAAGCAGGCAGAGAAAGTGAGGGCAGAAAATGGAGAAGCAAAAGGGGATAAGGAGTGGGTTCACATATACATATATAAAAACACATTGAGGGTTTAAGGGATTTATTTTAGAGATCATTATCTCTATCTCTCATTATGAGATTCTCGATGTTTTGGGCGTAGCTCCTTTTATATTGCCTCATTAGATTAGTGGATTCTTCGTCGTTGGCGACCGCCCGTGATTTTTCCCGCAAGGGTTTCCACGTAAAAATCTTTGTCTCATTTATTTTGCGCACTTATTATTGTTTGTGTTGTAATTAAACAGACCCATTTGTAACAAAGTGGTATCAGAACTTGGAACATTTCAATCCTTATTTCCTACACCGGGTTCGCCCACGTAGGCAGGAACAGTGTTTCCAAGGTGAATAGTATTTTCGGGGAAAATTTTCAGTGCTATAGCGCCTATGAAATTTGATGTGGAAAAATTTGATGGCACAAACAATTTTGGACTTTGGAGAGTAAAAGTCGTTGTGCTATTAACCCAAGAAGGAATCGAAGAGGTTCTGAAAGGGGTTGATAAATTATCGGCAAAATAAAAGATGAAGATGGATAAGAAGGCATGTACGGCTTTACAGCTGTGTCTCTTTGACGACGTTTTTCACAACGTTATGGAGGAAAAATCTACCAAGGCTCTTTGGGATAAGGTGTCCAGCTTATAAATGAGCAAATCTATTGCTTCTCGTTTGTACATGAGACAACGTCTCCATTCTTTCAAAATAAAGGAGTCTACTACCTCACTAGAAAAGTACTTGATGGAGTTTCAGACTATCCTTGTTGGTCTGAAAAATGTTGGAGTCACCATCGACGATGAAGAAGCGACGGTCATTCTGTTTTGTTCTCTCTCTAGTAGCTATGAGGCCTTTGTGACTACTATGATCCATAGTAGGGATTCTTTGTCACTGGAAGACGTTAAGACGTCTTTGACCAGTAGCCAACTGAGACACCAGCTCTGATGATGCTTTATTCAACAGAGGGAGACAGGATCGAAGACAACATGATAAGTTCAGAGGTCGATCGAAGAGCAAAAGCTCGAAGAAATCTGACTCTTGTCACTATTGCCATCAAAAGGGACATTGGAGGAACGAATGTCCTAAACTGAAGAACAAGCAAAAGAAGGAGGAAGCCCCAGTCGTTGGTATTGTCGAGACCCAGATAGTCTCGATCGTTCTTACATCCGCCGTGGAGTCCTTGGTAGCATCCACTTCATAGTGGGTGATGGATTCCGGTTGCACCTTTCACATTTGTCCGCATCGGGAGTGGTTCGTCACATTTGCTGAGTCTAATGGCGGTGAAGTCCTTGTGGACAATAATGCTGCCTGTAAGATTTTTGGTGTGGGAGATGTTTGTATGCGGATGTGGGATGGTGTTGTGCGAACATTGAAAGATGTTCGATATGTTCCAACTGTAAGGTTTAATCTTATCTCTTTGGGTTCCCTTGATCGCGAAGGATGTTCCTATCATTCTTAGGATGGGGACATGGAGGTCAAAGAGAACCGTGTGGTGACTATGAAGACTCGACTTCGTGCTGAATTATACTATTTGGTTGGCGCGACGTAGGATGGAGTTGTAGCTGATGTAAATTCATTGCCCGTCCGTGATGGTGAGGCTAGTTCTGAGATGAAGCTGTGGCATACGCGGCTTGGACATATGGGCAATTGGGAGATGGATGTTCTGAGTTCAGCAGGCTTTCTTGGAGGATTGAAGACACAGAGGCTCGGGTTCTACAAGGACTGTGTTCTCGACAAGAAGAAGAGAGTGTCTTTTGGAGGTGCGATGCACATAACGAAAAGGACACACGACTACATTCACTCAGATTTGTGGGGGCCATCTCCGCATGCTTCGATGGAAGGTAAAAAGTATTTTTTTTTACCTTCATCGATGATTACTCCCTTTATGTCTGGATATATTTCTTGAAAGAGAAATCAGAGGTATTCGAGACATTCAAGGAGTGGTTGAAGTTAATTGAGACGCAGACCGACAAGCAGATCAAGAGGCTTCGAACCGACAATGGGATGGAATTTGTGAACAAACAATTTCTAGAGTTCTGCAAGGACAAAGGCATTGTGAGGCATCACACTGTCACTTACACACCCCAGCATAATGGGATAGCAGAACGCATGAACCGGATGCTCATGTAGCAGGCTCGGTGCATGTTAATGGGGGCCGGGCTGAAGGAGCGGTATTGGACTGAAGCAGTTATAACGGCCTGTTATCTGATAAATAGGTCACCCACCTCAGCGTTATCCATGAAGACACCTTATGAGGCTTGGTCTGGTAAGCCCGCTGATTATTCCAACCTTCGTGTTTTCGGTTGTCCTGTATACTATCATGTTAGCGAAGGGAAGTTACAACCTAGGGCCAAGAAGGCCATCTTTCTTGGATACCAGCCAGGTGTGAAGGGATACAAATTATACTCCGTTGATCCATCATCACCTGGAATCATCATCAGCAGAGATGTCACATTTAATGAAGAGTCAATGTTAGTCAAGAAAGTTGAGCAACAAGGGAGCTGGCAGCAGCAGGTGGAGCAGACACTATCAGTCGAGAGATCGACATTTGAGATGGAGCATCAGGATGGGGACTCCTCAGATCCCAACATTTCCACTGATATTTTACAGTCAGTTCAAGAAGCAGAAGATCTAGGAGTGGAACCACTAGTACCAGATCCAATTTAAGTGGGACCCACTCTACAGCAGTACCAACTTAGCCGTGACAGGGAACGACGTGAGATCAGACCCCCAATTCGATATGGCTATTCAGATTTGGTGGCATATGCACACATTGTTAGCGAGGCAGTTGAGAATTTGCCCAATGGACTGCGGCTATGGAAGAGGAACTAGAGTCTCTTCACAAGAACAACACTTGGACTTTAGTTCACTTGTCGAAGGCGAAGCGCACCGTAGGGTGCAAATGGGTGTTCAAAAAGAAGGAAGCAGGCGATGGTGGCGATGTGAGATTCAAGGCCAGATTGGTGGCTAAGGGTTTCACTCAGAAAGAAGGTATTGACTATACTGAAGTTTTTTCTCTTGTAGTCAGACATACTTCTATTCGAGTTCTTCTAACTTTGGTTGCTAAGTTTGACCTTGAACTTGAGTAAATGGATATGAAGACGGCATTCTTACACAGTGAGATAGAAGAGGAGATCTATATGCGCCAGTTAGAGGGTTTTTCATTATCAGAAATGGAAGACCGAGTCTATCTTCTGAAGAAATCATTGTACGGATTGAAGCATTGGATACACAGGTTTGACACTTTTATGGCAAGCATTGGATACACACGAAGTCCGTACGATCAGTGTGTGTATCATCAATAACAACCTGATGGGAGTCAGGTATATCTTTAGCGCTATGTAGATGATATGTTGATCGTTGGTAGAGGCAAGGGGACTATTGACAGGTTGAAGGCACAACTCAGTAGTGAGTTCGATATGAAGAATCTCGGCCCAGCAAAGAAAATTTTGGGCATGGAGATCGAGCGGGACAGGAAGCATGAAGTCTTGACATTGAGCCAGAAGAAGTACATTGAGAAAGTTCTATATCGATAGCCAATAGAAATGTTGGCCTACTTCCACACCGGATATATCGTATAATCCTTTCACTTTTAGCGCATTGATTGAACCTTATAGAACATTCATATTGTCTTCTGAAAGAAAGAAGAATTTAAATTTGGCATGAAAGATGCTAAACCCGTTTCTACTCCCTTAGCAGCGCACTTCAAGCTATCCTTGAAACTCTCACCGAAGAATGAGGATGAGGTGAGGAGTATGGTCTCAGTGCCGTATGCGAGTGCAGTTGGATTCCTGATGTACGCAATGGTATGCACTCGACTCGATTTATCACAAGCAGTGCCAATTGTCAGTCGTTATATAGGTAGACCTGGTAGAGGTCATTGTCAGAGTGTGAAATGGATCCTTAGATATCTTAAGGGTTCATCGAGATTGAGGCTCGTCTACGATGCAAGGCGAGGTGGAGGCAGCAACAATGTTGAAGGGTTCTCAGATTCAAATTATTCTGAAGATCTGGATCGTCGGAGGTCACTTACAGGGTATGTATTCACTTTCTGTGGTAGGCCAGTTTCTTAGAAGGCAACTTTGCACGATACTGTGACATTGAGTACTACAGAAGCTGAGTTAATGGTGGTTGCATCAGCTGTGAAGGAGGCGATTTGGTTGAGGAATTTGGCTTCTAACTTAGGTTTGAAGCAAGACAATACAGTGGTTCACTGTTACAATTCTTCAGCCATTCATCTCACATGTGACCAGATGCATCATGAGAAAACTAAGCACATTGACATCCGGTATTACTTCGTACGGGACGTTAAGGATGTCAAGGTGGTTAAGATTGCGACTATAGATAATCCAGCAGATATGTTGACGAAATCTGTCCCTGTTTCGAAGTTTCGTCATTGCCTGAAACTCTTAGGAGTGGAGGACAGTTAGGCTCGTTTGAAACCTAGGTGGAGGTTGCTCGACGACAATGAAATTGATTTGAGTCAAGGTAGAGATTTGTTGAAGGTGTGCCTCAAATCCATTCACGCGTGATCCTCTCCGCGTGGTCTTCTTTTCCGCGTGGCCTTTTCCTTCCCGCGTTGTCCGTGACCTTTGCGCGTTTTGCTCCGTGTGGCTCTTCCGTGTTGTTTTTTGCTATAAAGAGAGGAGAAGAGTAAGACGCAGAGATGCAGAGAAGTGCGAAGGCAGGGGAAAAGAGGAGCTGAGAAGCAGGCAGAGAAAGTGAGGGCAGAGGAAGGAGAAGTAAAAGGGGATAAGGAGTGGGTTCACATATACACATATAAAAACACATGGAGGGTTTAAGAAATTTATTTTAAAGATTATTATCTCTATCCCTTATTGTGAGATTTTCGATGTTTTGGGTGTAGCTCCTTTTATATTTTCTTATTTGACCAGTGGATTCTTCGTCGTTGACGACCGCCCGTGGTTTTTCCCACAAGGGTTTTCACGTAAAAATCTTTATCTCATTTATTTTGCACACTTGTTATTGTTTATGTTGTAATTAAACAGACCCGTTCGTAACACATGGTACCACTCTAAGCTATGTATAACATGTCGTATACATGTATTATGTATACATGGTATGCAAGAAGAAGATCATGAACTTCATATTCAACATCGTCATAAGTAGGGTCTTTCTAAATATGCTTTCTATTTCTAATTCTGACCACAAGATATTCAAGTCCAATGAAGAACCATTTGTTAATTAAACCATTGTTATAAGTAATGGTATCCGCAATCACTTAGGCCATCTAAAATTTGCTTAAAGCCGTATGAAATGAAGATTCAAGCCAATGAGGCTTGTGTCGAACTTATTATTGGCCTATCGGAGCCACAAATTGGTACCACTATCACGTTGCTGCACTATTGATTATTGAAAACATAGGTTAATTAAACAGTATATGATGATACTGTTAATTAATCAGCTGAAGAGACTTGGCTTTGAAACTATGGAACTTTGAAACTTTCAACCTTTGAATGATCTAAAGTTTACACTGTTATACATTTACTCTCCCTATATATATTTATGCTTTGTCTTATCATCCTCATGATCAAACAACAAAATCATTTCTTTTTGGAATTATCAAACCACAGAAGCATTAATAATGAAGTCCAACAAATTTTTTTCCTTGTCTATGTTTGCAGTGTTATGCTGTTTATCTCTGGTGATCACTTTACCTTGCTCACTGAGCTTACCCATCAAAGCAGTTAATCTCGGCGGTTGGCTCGTCACTGAAGGATGGATCACCCCTCAACTGTTTCAAGGCATTCCCAATGGAGACATGTTGGTATGTATTCTACTTTGAAGGCGTTGCTGTTTACTGTAGGTTGCTCCGTATGTGCTGCAGTTAGATAAATTGTTTTTGGTTCATATTGTTTGTTAGGATGGGACACAAGTTCAGTTTCAGTGTGTGAGCACTGGTATGTATCTCAGCGCTGAGGAAGGCGGAAACACAATAATCGTTGCAAACAGAACCTCTGTTTCTGGATGGGAAACTTTTAAAGTAAGTTTCTCAAATTAGTAAATCGATTTTACGAGCCCGTAGGACATGTTGCATAACATTTTGTGAAACATTTCGGCAACAAGATACAAAACTTTTCGGGTATTCCATGTATTTTTGTTAATATGTTTGCACCCAGGTAGTTAACGTCTTTTGTGCTCTCTTTCACAATTTTTCAGACGATATCAAAAACAATCTCTCTGCTTTATGCACCTGACCCTGTTCATGACGGGAGTACCGTTATTGTTGTTGTTGTTGTTGTTGTATGTTCAATTCATGATGATTCAACTTCATGACTTTGTGAAGCTATGGAGAGTAGACCAAGACCATTTCCAGTTCAAAGTCTTCTACAGTCAGTTCTGGGGTGTAGACAACAACAACAATGTGATAGCGACATCAAGCGATCCAGGAAGTTCCGAGACATTTCAGGTTGTTAGGAGTCCCAACAACGGGGATCAAGTCCGAATCAAGGCTCCAAATGGAAATTATCTTCAGGTATATTTGTGTGACTGAAACTTCTAATACCGTCTGTATATATCATGTTTGGAAATGCTCTAATGGTTGAGGATGCAATTTCAGGCTCAAAATCCGAGTCAAGTCACAGCAGATTATGTCGGGGATAACGATTGGGGGAATAACCCATCAGTGTTTAACATGAAGGCATTCGGAGGAATAAAAGGGGAGTATCAAGTCACAAACGGATGGGGCTCGCAAGCGGAACAGGTTATGCAGGTAGGCCGATATTGGTGATAGTTCAGCTAGTTCGAACACCAAACCAGTATTTCATTCACAAAAATACTCGTAAAACTATATCATTTGCGCAATGTAAGAATGACTATTTTCTCCGTATCTTAGAATCATTGGAGTACATTCGTGGTTGAGAGTGACTTCCAATTTATATCCCAAAACGGGTTAAATGGGGTGAGGATTCCAGTCGGCTGGTGGATAGCGAGCGACCCGAACCCCCCTAAACCTTTTGTCGGAGGATCGTTGAATGCCTTGGACAATGCCTTCAGTTGGGCAGGGTATGTGTTAATTAATCTTCGTATCAGTTCTTTTATCTGCAACAAGATTCAATGAAGTCAATTTCGAAATGCTTATGAGTTTGGTGCTGTATTGTTTTCTACAGGAAATATGGAGTGCAAGTTATAATCGATCTACATGCAGCTCCCGGTTCACAAAACGGTCAAGCTCACAGTGCTACGAGGGATGGGTCTCAAAATTGGGGAACATCCGAAGCTAACATACAACAAACAGTTGGAGTCATAGACTTTCTTACGCAAAGGTAACAATACAGAATATGCCAAGTTATTGGCATTCCTATGAATAAGGGTGCAATCGTCGAGGATGATTGAAGCTGATAGTTGTTCCTTCCGCACTTGACTGATATTTTTAGTATGCTTGCAGATATGCAAATAATAGTGCTCTCCTTGCTGTTGAACTGATAAATGAACCCCTAGCGCCAGGCGTAACATACAACAGCTTGAATGAGTACTACCAAGACGGCTACAAAACCGTGCGAAAATACTCGAGTCAAGCATACGTCATCCTGTCGGCTCGTTTAAGGCCGGTTGATCCCAAGGAGTTCTACCCCACGATCATGAACAATGGTTGGACCAACGTCGCGTTGGACGTCCACTACTACAACCTTTATAGCAGCAACTTCCAGGGCATGACTGTTCAACAGAACATTGACTACATTTACAATGACAGAACTGGGGATTTGAGCTACATCAACGTTCAAAACGGTCCACTTACCTTCGTCGGTAAGTTAGCAACTTAGATCAGGGGAAACCACGTCAGTGTACCAGTTGCAAACATATAATGCTTTCTCTTATTAAGATCTTGAATTTGTCATATGATTCATTGCAGGAGAATGGGTGGCAGAGTGGGACGTGCAAGGTGCGAGCTATCAAGACTACCAGAGGTTCGCAGCAGCACAGATCGACGTCTATGGACAAGCAACATTCGGGTGGAGCTACTGGACTCTTCATTGCCAGTATCTGCACTGGGATATGCAACAGATGATACAACAGGGATATATCTCGCTTGATTAAAGATCCTATTATGAATTTGTAAATCTCCAGTAACGTTGTCGGACTGATCGTTATCAATTGAATAACAATAAGTGAGGAACTGGCTAACCGTGACATGTATTATGTATGCGAGCCTATGGAATAAAAAATTGGATGTATGGTTTATCCTTTTTAGAGCAACTACAACATTTTTTCTTTTCAATTTTTTTTTTTTTTTTTTTTTGGATAAGGCCCATTGCGGGCAGATTTATTGCTCCATGTCCAGTTTACAAAGGTCTACGATATACTTAGGAATATCGTTAAACCAGACCCCAAACCTATTACAACCAGACACATAAGAAGCTAATTGGTGCGCAACATGATTAGCTTTCCTTCCAACGCAGGAGCAATTCACTTCGAGAAATGGATGCATAACTGATGAGCTTTCTTCAACTAACTTGCGCTGCATAGATAAGTCACCAACCCCATCTCGAAGCATCCCAACCACGGGTTGACAGTCCGATTCAAGAATGATACATTCCATGCCCACGGTACTTGCCGCTTTTAATCCTAATCTGATAGCTAGACTCTCACCCACCGTCGAGGTTCGCCCCTGTCATTCACCTTACAGCTCCACTGCGATTCCTCACTATTACTCCAATACTTGTTACACCAGGGGGAGGACGAGGAGGAGACCATTGAGCTGATTTCCTAGCAGCTCGCCTTCGACCTGGATCTCCATGTTTGGTTATGGCTTGCCGATACTCCAGGCAGCATGAACTTTTTCGACAAGCTCAAGCCAGGTGAAGCAGGTTTGACATGACAGCCATGAATTCGTGCATTTCTATTAGTCCACACAATAGGGTGCGTGCGTTGCACCCATATTAAACTATAATTATATCGTCTTATATTTAATAAAATATTTTTTATGTGAATTATTTTAAAATAAATATAATATTTTTTTTGTGAGGATGATGATAAATGACATATGTTGGTTGAGTAACCTTACATAGTCCACAAAGGCCAGTCGTCCCTCTGTGAGATGGACGGATAAGATTAAAAGAATTTTCGTTACATCCGTTATACTTTTCAACGGATATCGTTATAAATATTCCCGAAGGTTAAAATAGATAAAATTACGATCGTGACCTTAGATTAAAATACGGGATTTTTACATGGCTTCCGATATACTCTACTGTCCGGGATTCTTTACTACGGAAGCCATGCTTCCGGTATAAATTTTCCCGGATGCACAAGTGTGAACGAATCAAAACTGCACACGTGTCATATCCGGTATTATTTCTCCTGAATGCCAAGTTTGAACGAATCAAAAATGTACACCTGTCGGATCCGGTATTCTTTTTTCCGGAAGACAAGTTTTAACGAATCAAAACTACACACGTGTCAATATTTTATGTGTTTCAGATCTAGAATTAATGTTCAACCAATTACATTTGTTCAAATATCGATCTACTGAAAAAAGCAAATAGGAAAAATTTGCTCTTCATTTCACTCAGTTCATACTTTCGGTTTGTTTTTACTTCCACAAAAATTTCTCATGGAGTCACATTTTGATTATG
This sequence comes from Drosera spatulata, assembly GCA_035668315.1. Lineage (NCBI taxonomy): Eukaryota > Viridiplantae > Streptophyta > Magnoliopsida > Caryophyllales > Droseraceae > Drosera > Drosera spatulata. Next base: position 12,124 of record JAOVYX010014613.1, read on the forward strand.
ATTTCGAAGATGAAGAAGTCTTGGCCTCCAATGAGCTCATCCAAAGCGATGAATATGAGAAATACGAGAATTCAGAGCCCTTTGAAGGTAAAACGTTCAACACGTTACAAGAAGCGGAGGATTTTTACAAAGGTTTTGCAAAAAACACGGGATTCCAGGTGAATATCAATGCCAGTTAGAAACACACACGTTCAAAAGATTTATTTTCTCGGATGTTCACTTTTCGAATGACGGGGAAATCAATAGAAAGCAACGAGTTAGAGCCGAAGGAAAAAAAATCTGAAAACGAGATTGTGTACAACGTACGGGTTGTAAAGCGAGAATGTTCGTCGTCCATCGTCCGACGGAAGACATTTGGGTCGTTACAAGATGTGAAGGCGATCATAATCATCCTCTAGATTCTCCTAACAAAGTGAATGTTATGTCCACAAGAGAGAACATCACTTCAGTTGCGAGATCTTTGATATCTCTTATGGACGAATCGGGAATCGGGACAAGAAGAATGATGAACGTGCTTTCGGTACAGGCCGGAGGCATCACAAGTGTCGGGTTTTCTGAGAGAGATGTCCTAATGATTTTCGCAATTTGAGAAATGTTATAGATGATAGTATCGGGGATGCACAGGCTGTAAAGAACTATTTGAAGAAGCTCAATGATGATGGAATAAGCAACTTTTTCTATCGTTACAAGACTGACTCGGAGAATAGAATCTACAAATTGTTTGGGTTGATTTCAGATCTCAGATGGCTTACGAATATTTTGCAGATGCAGTTACGTTCGATACCACGTATCGAACGAACAAGTACTCGATGCCTTTCGCGCCGTTCACCGGAGTGAATCATCATTGTCATTCAATCCTGTTTGATTTTGCACTTTTGAGAGATGAAACCAAAGAAATGTTCGAATGGGTGTTTAGTACTTGGTTGGAAGCAATGAAGAACAAAGCTCCCAAGACAATCATCACGGATCAAGATAGGACGATGGGCAATGCGATCGCTCGGGTTTTTCCAGACACTCATCATGCATTGTGCTCTGGGCGCATCAATTCGAAATATCCAGAGAAGCTACACCATGTCTCTTCGCGTCATCCGGACACGTTCAAATGTGATTTTCATCTTTGTGTGATGAAATCTCTAACAATTGAGGAGTTCGAAGCATTATGGGTTGGGATGACGGACAATGAATGATTGCATTCTCTGTACATGGTGAAGGAAAAATGGATTCCTATATATTCAAAACGTTTTTTTGCTGTCGGGATGAGCACCACTTCGAGGAGTGAAGGTATGAATCATTTTTTCTATCAATACGTTAACAGCTCGACGACAATGAAGGATTTTATTGTGAGATCTCAAGAAGCGTTGGAGAAACAGTATTCTCGGGAATGGAAGGCAGATTATGAAACTACCTACAAGAGTCGTACTATGATTTTGCACTCACCTTTAGAAACTCACGGTGCAAGGGTGTACACGAAAGAGATCTTTCGTAGATTTCAGATCGAGCTTCAAAATGCAAATCAGTATGCGTTGCTTAAGGAGTCCACATCTGAAGATGTCGACATGTATATGTTGACCAACGCCTTTGATCCTCAGGCAGAACGAAGGACATAGAGATTGGCTCATCACACGAAGGTTGACCTCATCGCCCATACTAGTTTGATGTTCGAGCATTCAGGTATGATTTGTCGACACATGTTGCGGTTTCTTGATATCAATTGCAAGACTGAGATTCCCGAATACCTCATCCCGGACCGTTGGAGAAAATATGGAAATAGGATCGATTGCCAGAGTATCCATATGTCGCAAGATGAGGTTGATTACTCCTTATCACAGACAATGAGGTACAACCATCTATGTCGATCGTTCCAAGATTTAGCAATGCAGGCATCTTGTTCGAAACAGGGTTACAACTATGCTTTGGAATTAGTAGAAAGGGAAAAGAAAAGCATTTCCAAGTTCGTCCCTAATCCCGATGAAACAAATGGAGGCAGTCTAGAAGACCAAGAACATACGGTCTACGAAGAGTCGGACAATATAACAGATATGGATGATGTGATCTTGGATCCACTTGCATCTCAAACAAAAGGCCGCAAGAAGGAAACACGTATCAAACGTGACATTGAACAACAGCACGGTCCTAAGAATTTAGAAAGTGCTCACTGTGTAAATAATACACAGATCACGATAGGAGAAATCATGACAAAGTTATGACAGAAAGATCAACCGACGTGCATCTTGAAGAAGATGAGTGATCTAATCATCATGTTATGAATAACCGGTATAGATGATTGTATCGTTGTAATATTGGACATCGTTTTATTGTTGGTTGATTATAGTTCAGTAATATACGGATCTATTATTTTTTTGATTGTTTCATCGTTTAATTGTTGGATGCTTATTTTAATTTTTATCATTTTTTAAATTTTTTTTGGAAAAAAATATCTCTAACCATTACAAAACCCTAAACCCTTATATCAGACCCTAACCCTAAAGAAACCCTAAACCCCTTTTAAAAAGACAGGCTTTCGCTACTCTTTATCCCAGATCTAAGGATGCATTGGAACTCGAAAAAGCTACAGCAGAAAAGTCCAACAGATTTTAAGGCATCTGGGGAAAAGTACAACGGATGCCATCCGGGGAAAAGTTCAGCGGAAAGGGAAAGTAACTAAAAGTTATACATCCGGGGAAAAATTCAGCGGAAGGTAATTCATTCGGGAAAAGTTCAATGGAAGGTAACTGAACCTCAATTCATTCGGGGAAAAGTTCAGTAGAAGGCCTTCGGGGAAAAGTTCAGCGGAAGGCCTCCAGGGAAAAGTTCAACGGATGGTAAGCTTAAATTCAGTTCATCCGGGGAAAAGTTCAGCGGAAGGTAAACTCAAACTCAATTCATCCGCCTTCCTGTTTGTCTTCAAACTCTCAAAACCCTACTGCGACTGCGATTGCGACTCCTGCGATTCGTACGCTCAACTCAAATCTCAAACTCTCAATTTCGTTCCTCAATACTCAAGGTACGTTTTCACTTGCATGTATCCAACAATGTATTTGTATGTTGGGTTTGTTATCGGTTTCTTATTCTATGTCGATTGTGTTCGGTATGTAGAGGTTGGAGTCCATTATGGAAGATTTTAACCCCGTACCCATCGACAATTGCATTCTTTGGGACCAAAATGAACATGTTTCGGACGACGTTTGGAACCACATTGTGATTATATTTTTCCATTTAAGCGTTTTTTTTTTTTTTTTTTTTTTTTTGTTGGATCATTCTACCATTGATCATTTTATTATGTTTGTGATTGTGATTATGATTGTGATTATGACCATTTTTTTGTTGATGCATTTGGGACCATTGTGATTGTGAGGGGTTTCGTGCTTTAAAATTCGTGAATGATGCATGCTAGTGAAGCGTTTTTTGTGATCGTTCTATGATTTTTGATTTTAATTTTGTGAATATTAATAGGAGATAGTGGTGTTTGTCTCGGATCAGGCTACGACTATCTTGATCGGTTGGGACTTGAATCTTATCCAGAGACATTGGGTAGAGGCAGCTGGTTTCGGGGCCTTCATTCATCCCGAGCATTTCATGCTCAATGATGCATGCTTGTTGTCGGCCTTGGTGGAGCGATGGCGGAGTACTACCAATACGTTTCACTTCCCGATTGGTGAGGCAACGATCACCTTAGAGGATGTTGGTTTTATCTTGGGGTTGTCGATGACAGGGAGACCTATTACTTGATCGATCGAGAAAGATAATTCACACCAGGCGGGTATGAGAGAGTTTGGTGATCGGTTCGATAAGGAAGGGATTACTCGTGGTAGATTTATGTTGGCGTGGTTACGAGACACATTTGGTACTCCACCCGTGGATGCAGACCACGAGACGCTTTGGATCCACACCAAAGCGTTTCTTCTCTATGTGATTGGAGCTATTCTCTTCCCCACAATGAACAAGAATACGGTTCATCATCGTTATCTTTGATTCCTAACCGACATGACTGAGGTCATGTCTTGGGTATGGGGGGCTGCAGTTTTGGCACATCTATTCAGGGCATTGCATTTTGCCTCACACAAAACTTGCGCTTCTGTTCTGGAATGTCTTACATTGTTGCAGGTAAAAATCTGTTATTTTATTTCATTCTCAATGTCTTATTGAATTTATCATGTCTTAAATTCTTGTTTTTGTACGTAGGTGTGGTCGTACGAACGAATTTTCATCGGACGACCTATTCCGGTTCGTAAAATGAATAATGATTTGCCCCGGATCAAGCGATTACGGATCGAGAAGGTCGTCAAGAAGGATGGAGAGAAGACGCCAACGAGGCAGTCTCGAAGGAACAACCCGCATCACCATCTCGTTTTTTATCGTGGAGAGTTCGATAGGATGCAGATATATACTTGAAAGTCTAAAACCTAAAACCTAAATACTGTATTATTTTTATTTTTTATCGAAAGCCTAAAACCTAATAGCCTCCTTACATAATGCAGAACACTGAGTTCACTTGGATGCCATATGCGCAATTTGATTATATGTTTGATGAGGACATCTTCATGGTTGTCAACGTCGTTGCTGAGATGGCTTATACTCCACTGATACATGGGCCGATCGTGGAGTATCAAATGCCTGATAAAGTCATGCGGCATTTTTTTGGATGCTTCCAAGGCAATCCTACGACTCCTGTGGATATGAGGGCCCTGAGATAGCCGCTCCACACAGATCCAAGGGATAAATTTCGACAGGTAGATACGACGGCACTACAATCGGATCACTTGATCCTTTGGGATGATTGGCAGGCATCATTAGATGCTGTTGTTACATCTGCGGCGGAGGTCTTACCGTTGGAGGATTATTTTTCATGGTATAGACGCATCACTCGATTGTATATTCATCTACCAAACCCCAACCCCGGACCATTGTACAAGCCTCGCTCCTTATTTGATTACTACTGGGCTCTTTCCATCGTAAGTACCTTTTTCTTATTTTTTTTCTTTAATATTTAGTTGTTGTTCAACGTGCATTGAATAATTTCAATATATTTTCATATTGCGAGCCATCGATATTTCGTCGACAGTATTAGGGAGGCGCAGGTCACCCTTCTTGACCATATCGTGGCTCTTTTTCCGCCGATGGAGGCTATTTTATGGCCTCGGTTCTTAGGAGGAAGAGAAAGGACGTAGGACCTGATGATGTTGGGCAGAGCATCCCTCCAACTCAGAGCCAGCTCACATCTGTCGCGGTGCCACAACATTCATCGCACAGGCAGCCTTTTGGCAGGGACGAGCCAATTCTCTGGACCAATCCCACGACGACTACAAATTGATCATACAGTGCTGAGTATCTAGTTCCCCAGCCGTCAATGTCATTACCTGAGGGTCCCCTGCTTTCAATGGTTACCGAGGGCATACCCCCGACAGCATCCCAAGCAGAACTCCCAACTTATCCAGCCCCTGCTCCCCCTACTCCTGCAGTTGTTGACTCGGTGCCAGTATATCGTGGGCCTAAGGGCCATCCAAAGAAGAAGATTGCTCCCACAAAGCTGGCAAGGATAATGCAAGATATATTTTATGCTTCATCATCTACTGATTCTTATTTTCTAGTTACTTTGGAGCAAAGCAGTGGACTTTATGGCTTGACACAACGTGCGTTGAAATCACTTGCTCCTCGTGAATGGCTATTTGATGAGGTGATTGACGCATATGCTAGGCTGATGGTCTCGAGACCTTCTTGTCAGAAAAATGGGGTTTACATTGTGAGTTGCGTATTTGCGCAAATGTGCTCAAGAGATTTAGGCAATTGGTTTGCGCAAAAGGCGCAAAAAGACAAAAAAAATTATCCATGCCGCTTCTCAAGGTCCCTAAAGATGTAAATGCCATTCGATCGGGTCATTTCACATATGTGAGAAGCGAAGGACAAATTCCGATCCATACAGCTTCACTGGTGATGATTCCGATGTGCATCAACTCCCATTTCATCTTATACGTGTTCAATCTGGGTAACTGGACTGTGCATCTTCTTGATCCCATGTATGATGATACCGAATACATCACGGTAGCCCAGATGTATCACGTACAGAGCAAATATGTGGTGAGTTTCTACATAGAACGATTTTCTTTCATTGGTTTTACCTTTACTTCGCTAATTTGGCTTGTTTTGTGTTTTGTGGTATGCAGACGGAGTACTTTGCACATCTTCTTCGATCATTGTATCCTGACAAGTTCAGAAAGACTGCTCCTAAATTGTCAGTGGTCAAGAAAAGACCCAAGCAAACTAACACTAATGATTGCGGGGTGTATGTATTGAAGTACATGGATTACATAATGCAAGGGATTACTGGAACGAATGTAATGTATTCAGGGAGAAATTGACAATAATTCAAACAATGATTTTCTGTTGGACTGGCATTCCGAGGAAAAGAACCCCGGAAGGAGTGAAACAAGTTTTTTTTTTTTTTGCCATCCGCTGTAATTTATGCCGAATTAGGGATGCATTGCTAATTTCACTTTGTGTGCTATCCGCTTTAATTTTCCCCTGCTTTCGGGGATTTTTTCCGAAAGAGAATGATTTTACTTCTAATACAGCCGTTCATCTCACAGACGGACGGTTGGCCGTTGTTGACTGTGTAAGGTTACGCAACCAACGTATGTTATTTATCAGCTTCCTTTTTTTTATGTTAACATTTTGACATTAAATTTATTTTAATCAAAATTCACACAAATTCAACATATATGAATTTTCGTATTGGACGAAATGTTATATTTATTTTGGAATAGAGAAAGTATCTATCGCATTTATTTGTAGCACTTTCACTTTCACCGTGCACATCAACACATGCGTGATATGTCGAACAAAAATTTAATTCACGTAACAAGACGATTAAGCATCGTTCTTTTTTTTCAAATATTATTAAATATCAATGATAATATCAATTATGTATTTCAAAATTTGTTTAAAAACATAATTTTGGTGTCAGTATAAAATGTCTTGATGGGTCGTGGGGTTTATCCAGTTGAAGATGGATATGTTTATGCTTTGATGATCTTGCAACTCAGTCGTATTTAATTTTAAAACTGATGTTTCATGGTTAATATAAAACTTTGATTGCTTATTATTTTGGTCATGTTTGTCTTGACAAATGATACAACATTGTAAATAAGATAGGCCAAGCAAAATTAACTAAAGAATTACGAGTTTTGAATATTAAAAGATTAATTTAGTTAATTATAAGTCAATTCTAAGTTAATGGCCAAAATAAAATAGAAAAATGACGCCCAAAAAATTGAGAAGATCTAATTAAAGAGAATAACACCTCAAAAAAACCAAAAAAACAAAAAACAAAAAAAAAGAAGAGAGAGAATAAAAGTGAGGAATGTGGGGTTGGGCTTGCTAGCATTGTGGGCCGATTTGGCCCAACACGCGGTGGGGATGTGTGGGTGAAAATCAATTTTCGTTTCATGATAAATATAATGTAGGAGATGTGACATGCAATGAAATAGGGCTGTTTTGGATACAATACTTGTGTGCGGCAAACATGTAATTAAGAAAAATAACACTAAGAATTTTTCAGAAAATACACTATCGTAATGAACAGTGCCAATGGATTTTCTTTTAGTAGTTGTATAGAATATTGTAGAGAAGCATCCTAACATCGGCAGCTTTTGTTGGCCCCAGCTTAGTTAACATCTCAAACCACCAACTCATGAAACTACCCGAGGATGATGATAATGGCGCAAGGAGAATACCAAGATCCCTGACATCCTTCACCGTTGCACAAGCTGTTAAGATTGATTCACTCACACCATTAAGTAATAAAGAAAAAGAGATACAAGATTTACGTGGAAAACCCTCAAGGGGAAGAAAAACCCGCCGTCGTCGATGAGATTCACTATTGACAAAAGATTACACACGAGTCATATAGAAATTTGTAACCTACGTCCATATTTATAGGCACAAATAAAACTCTAATTTAATTGGCCCAAAAAATAACAAGATTCAAACACATTTAAATCTAAATCTCGTGAAAATAAATTGCACCCCATGGCAATGTCTCATCGCGCACGGCCGTGCTTCGTAACTTTTGAAAGACACCACGTATGGTCATGCCGAGCCACGCATGGCCATACCTGCCTGTTTGTGCAAATCCTCACAAAAAACTCACAAGACTCCAAATCAGAATCACTTTCAATAAATCTCCCACTTAAGACTGATTCCGAAACCATCAACCCAACATAATACTCGTCAACAACCGCAGGCTAACCTCATGTTGTAACACAAGTGGCAGAACCTGCGAACACAAGTGGCAGAACCTGCTGAACTTGATAACTTTCTCCACTTCCACACAGAGTTCCTGGACCTCAGAATCAACTGCTGATCCCCACCATATCAGTAACACAAGTAATAGAGCCACTCCTTGAATCGTGTCTCGGATTCCTGACACGCCAGTCGCAAGGTGTGCAAATTGATTTATGTGCACTCACTTACACTTTAAATATATTAAAATTAATGCAGTAGTCGAAGTAAGGGTCGAACCCACAGGGACGATTGTAATAATTTTTATTCTGTTTTTAATCAAAAAACTATTATAATTATGAAAATTATTATTAGAGGGTTTGTAAACAAATGAATTTGAGCCTAATTAAAATAACTAAAACTAATTAGCATGCAGTAGAACAAATATATGTGTTTTCTAATTAATATAAGTGTAGGGAATAGATCAATTTTGTTCTTATTTCAATGATCAATTATGGATGATAACTAATTGATTTGTCATTCAAAATGGTTTGGTTGTAATAAAGAGGATACCTTTAATCATGTTTCCTAATGTTTCAATTATCGAGGTAATTTGAATAATTAAACTAATCATCTATACTATATACCATGATAGCATGAATACATAAACATAGATAATTGAATCAATGAAGGAACATACCAAACTTGATAAAATAACAACATAGATTGATCTACTCATTCATATGTCAAATATCCTAAATAAACTATAGTAAGATAGGTTGGTCTATGACTTATTTAGTTGTTATTTCATATGACCAATATAGATTGAATCATTAGTTAGATCAACCAATAATAACATATGAGTGACCAACTTAGAAGATACCATAGAGTTAATCATGATATAGTTGAGGTATAAAACTATCTAGGTAGTCAATCCAGGTGAAATCATGCATCAACTTTGATAAAAATCCAATCTTTGACAACATTCATCATCATACAAATTTGATTATTGAAGATTCAATAACATCTCATGATCCATTAGCTCAAACTACATCAATCAATCCCTATAAATCAACTACTCAACCCTAATTATGGAAATCAAAGCATTTATAATCATCATATGCATCATCATCATCAAACAAAAAATGTAGAAAGGATAGAAGATAATACAATGATGGAAAACGAAGATTCGATGTCCAATGAATAAGATCCATAGCAATATCCAACAACCAAAGCACCAAACACCAAGATCCAATCCAAAGCAATGAAGAAAAGTATGAAAAGTAACCTAATCTAAAGAGTTTCACAGTCAAAGACAGCTGAAATCTATGATAAAAAAAAAAAAAAAAAAAGAACGCAACCAGTCTATATTTATAGAAAAATTAAAAACCTTAAAAAAATCAGAAGAAAATCTCGTGAAATTGTCAAAAAATAAAAACCCTAGCGCAGTTTCTAGCACATCGTGGTCAATCTTCTTGGTCATGATCATGACAGGGATGGTCACGATCAGGACCATCGTGGTCTTCAAAAACAAGCATTCTAGCGCAGTTTCTGACAGTGTCATGGTCATGATGGAGATGGTCACGATTGTGACCGAGGTGGTCACGATCATGACGGATCCCAAAACTGTCGAAAAGAGCATTTTTATTTTTTTTCTCTCCGAACTCCGTTTTGATCAATGGTATACCTCATATAACATTCATATCATCAAATGACATTGTTTGCACCTTGAAAATGGCTTCGATTCATTGTCTACGTGCTGTTAAATATTTATGATCTATCCACGATCAAAATAGCGTCAAACACGTCGGTTTTACTCCAAAATAGCTCCAAACGTTCTCGAGCATCAATGTCATCATCTAATGCATATGAGCATCACCAAAAATCATAGAAATCATCTTCAAAGATCATCAAATCATCACACTTCATCTCGATTATCTTCAAGCCTTTTCCATCCATTTACACGAACCACCAAAAGTCGTATCTCTCAATCAAATCTATAATGAAAACATGCAAATAGCAGTATCAACGTTCAAAAACTAAAACTAAACTAAAAACATGTAGGAAAAAACACTAAACATGCTAAAAAAAGAAAATTAACTTAGAAAACTATGAGTATATTCATACACATCAGTTCCTCATACAACGTTGCCTTTCGCTCTTGCACACACGTCGTCTAGGAAACTCTCCACACTCACCAGTTTTCCTCATCAACGAACTAGAGCCTCTATCATGCAACTCTTCCACAGTTTCCCTCTTCACAATCTCATCTCTACGATCACTCTTGATATCGGGACTCTCTACAGACACTTCCATAAAGCTGATACGTTTCCTTGTCCCACCCTTGTGAGAACTCAGTAGGTCTAAACTCTCACTCAACGGAGTAACTGCTCCACTGCGTCTAACTGTCTCACCTACCAACACGAACTGGTTATTGACTTTTCGAGCCTTCATAATCACCAGCGCGTCTCTACACACTCTCATACTTTCTTCTCAAACTGATACGATGTTGTTTTTTAAAACAAGTCGACCCACCGATATTAGATTTCTTCTCAAACTCAGGACATACCGAACATCCCCAAGGGTACGAACAACGCAGTCAATCATCCTCACTTTGACAGAACCAATTCCAGCAACTTCACAAACTACATCATTACTCATTAAGAACGAACCATCACAAGGCTTAAATGTATCAAACAGACTCCTATCAAACGTAGCATGACACACAACATTAGAATCCAAAATCCAAGAGTCGTATTTGGATCGACATGACAAAATCAAAGCTTCATCATCACTAAATGACCCAACCATATCCTTACCTTCGTCTTATTTCTCTTTATTCGTCTTCAGTGTTGGACATACGCATATCACATGACCCTTCATACCGCAATTATAAAATGTGATTTTACTCCCATAGCCACTCTTAGAATGAGCATGATCCCTACCTTGTTTGTTGTCTCTGCTTGAAGAGCTACCACACGGGTCAACATTCAAGGCACCTTCGGAACCTTCAAAAAACGAGATACTCTTCCTTCATGTATCCTCATTCATAAGAGTACCAATGACATCATCAAATTTGAGTTTATTTCCGCCTAACGAATTACTAACAGCCATCACAAGGCTATCCCAACTTCTGAAAAACTCGCCAATATCGCCAAGACCAACACCTCGTCATCAAACTTTATTCGAAGGGACTCCAACTGACTCGTCACTGAGTTGATATCATTCACATGCTCAACCATTGATTTTCCTCCATTCATCTTCATATTAAACAAGCATTCAATGAGAAATGTCTTATTCGTCGCAGAAGACTTCTCATACATCCTCGACAATGCTTGTATCAAACCTTCGGTGGTCTTCTCTTTGGAGACATTGAAGGCTACCGTCGATGACAATGAGAGGTCGAATGACACCCAAAGCATTGCGATCTAACAACTCTCACTTCTTCTAATCCATATTATCAGGCTTACCCTTCTCACCTTCCAATGATAGATAAAGATCCTTCTGATAAATATAGTCTTCCATCTGCATCTTCCAAAATGCGAAATTTGTCCCATCAAATTTCTCTACCTTGATCTTCCCTTCATCTAACATGGCTCCCACTTAATCAGAAAGCCTTAAAGGAATGACCTTTGACACCGAAGACGATTCACGAAGATGATCTGTAAAAATCTCCGATCTCGTCAATCCCAATTCAATCGATTATCTCCCCTAATCGAGGCTTTTTTCAATCACTCGCTCACTTAATGTGGTTAATAAACCTGATCGCTCTAATACCACTTGTTAGGATCGGTTCACACATACGATTAAGCATTATAGGAGAAGAGACACAAGATTTACGTGGGAAAACCCTCAAGGGAAAGAAAAACCCACAGCCGTCGACAAAATCCATCATTGAGAAAATATTATGCACGAGTCATACAGAGATCTATAACCTAGGTCCATATTTATAGGCACAAATCAAACCCTAATTTAATTGGCCTAAAAAATAACAAGATTTAAACATATTCAAATCTGAATCTCGGAGAAATAAATCGCACGCCATAGCAAGACGCTGCATGGCCATGTCTCGTCACACACAGCCATGCCAAGGTCGTGCTTCGCAACTTTTGAAAGACACCATGCACGGTCAGGTCGAGCCACGCACGGTCATGCCTACCAGTTCATGTCAATCCTCACAAGGCTCGAAATCAAGACCACTCTTAATATAACCAACCAAGACGTGGGCTGTTGTCTCCGGATGAGGTTCGCATATTGGGCACAGATCATCGACATTCATACCTCTCCGTATCAGGTTGGACCAAGTTGGAAGGCAATCAGAGCAGGCACACCAAAGAAATGCCTTGACTCTTGGTGGAACCTCTAGTTTCCAGAGCTGCTGGCATGTCGTAATAGGGGCCTAATCACTGTTGTTAGCCATGAAGCGATAACGAAAGGCTGCCTTATAGGTGCTTTAACTGTGAATATCTCCTTCTTCTCCAAATACCACACCCACCAATCTCGACACTTCAGCAAACCCACCAGTGTTTCCAGTATCGCCTTGGAAACATCATTTGGGAAGCTGACCTCGTTGAGATTACGATTCCATAGCCCTGAGGATTCATCAATAAGAGAAGCAACTGGAGCTTGTGTTGGCCAAGAACCCACGCCATGAGGTATTCGAAATTGGGGCAAACCTTGTACCCAAGGATCGTCATAGACCATCATGTCTTTGCCTGTACCAAGATGCTTATGAAGGCCTAAGAGCAACAACGATTTGGTCAACAACAGACTCCTCCACAAATATGAAGGGTTAGGGCCAAGCTCAGCTTCAAGAGCAGTGCTGTGAGGAAAATACTTATCCTTAAGAAGTCTGGCAGCGAGGGAATATGTTGTTGTAGGATACGCCATAATTGCTTGGCCAACAACGCATCATTAAAACATCCGAACTCTTGAAACCCCAAACCTCCTTTCGACTTCGGCTTACAAAGTCGAATCCAACTCATCAAGTGAATTCCCTGCTATTCTCTCCCGAGCCCCAAATCTATTACAAACTCGTTGGAGATCATCTACCACTCCTTCGGGGAGACGAAAGCAAGACATGATGTAGAGCGGTATGGCTTGGAGTACTACTTGGTTAAAACTTCTTTCCCTACGAAGGATAAGAGCTTCCTATTCCAGATCTATAAGGCACGTCTCATCCTATCCTTAACTCCTGCAGAGATTGTCTTCTTCGATTTACCGTACGTCGAAGGCAAACTGATGTGTATGAAAACACACACCATTTCTTTATTCTAAATGTTTGTCTTATTCCTTTTGTATTGTCTATTTTATGTTTTTAGCGTCTTTTTGTCTTGGAATGTTGGCGCTGCTGTGCTTTCATGTTTTTGGCAGATTGGCGTGAAGTTAGGAGCAAAAATGAAGAAGGACGAAGAAAATGGCAAGTCATGAGCTCAAAAAGCTAGATTTCAGGATTTATCGTCATTTCACATGCTTCAAGAGTTTATACGACAAAGTTTCTCAACGCTCAGCTAGATTAGCATATTTAGATGTCTTGTATAAGTTTTTAGAATTTTTGGATATTGTTTAGTATTTTTAGTTTTAGTTTTAAGGTGAACAGTGCACCAGTCGCGGGCGCGACAGCCATGCGTCGCTGTCACGACGGTTATATTTCAGCAGATTCCCAATTTTTAAATTGTCGCAGGCGCGACTGACCCCGTCGCGGGCGTGTCTGACCCCATCGCGGCCGCGACGTGCCTCCAGATGCAAAATAACAAGTTTTAGCCGTCGGATCATCTGGTTGCAAACCCTCGTCTATAAATACGTCCCCTAGGGTTGTTCTAAGAGGAGACAAAGGAGAAAACGTTCAGGGATGGCAGAGGCGATCAAAGGGGCGCGAGACGCAAGAAAGACGAGCCTAGGAGGTGATTTTGAAGAGTTTTGAGCCACAAACGCATAGGAATTCTTTGGACACTAGTTTGGAACGCGTCGTGTGCTGTAAAACATTTATTCTCAGTTTGTCACTTTCTGCAGTGTGCTATAAAACCTTTATTCTCATTTTGTCAATTTCTGCAGAATGATTGTTTACATTGTTTTGTTTAATTCCATGCTTTATTCAATGCTTATGTGTGAGTAGTTCATTAGTAGGGATGTGTTGATTAGTTTTGATGACCTTAGATCATGAGATGAAGCATTTATAACATAAACCAAAGGTGTTTGATGATGAAATGATGCATATAACCTATTAGAATTACCATATAACATGTGTCTATTAGATTGATCACCTAATATACATAGGTCAAAGCTATAAATCGCGCTAAGTGGTTTTGTTTAGTAGCTAATTGATATAATATGATTTGAGCTAATTATCATATGTAATCAATGGTTTCATATGCATGTAACATGACTAGTTTAAGCTAATTGTTATGATTGCTACGAAATATTAAGTTCCAAGTTATGATTCAACTTTTGTGTTTAAATCATGTTTGAGCTAATTGAAATGATTTAGATCTCTTGAGTTAGTTTAACTATCTGAGCTAATTAGAGGTTAAAAGCTAAGGAACGTAGTGAGTTAAGCCAAAATTCATTACAGATATTCCATGTTAATCATTACATCTTAAATTCAGGAACATCCATGATTGATCTAGGTGTCTCGAAATGACTCAACCATCGTCCCTACATTTCTCCAAACTTAAGAAAACTCCTCTGTATCTCACATCTATCTTAGTTTCTGTTCTAGTTAGTTAGTTTAGTTTTGAGTAGTTTCTTACAACAAACAATCCCCCCCAAACCTTAATTTTCATCTTTATAATAGTTCTTTATCGTGACTAAAGAAAGATAAATAATATTGCGACCGTCTCTATGGGTTCGACCCTTACTTCCACAACTGCATTAATTTTATATTCTTAGAGTGAAAGTGAGTGCATATAAATTCTAACTTGATGTGCCTACGACAGCACGCATCACAAACCACGGTATATCCCAATGTCTTTCTCCTCTCGCATCCCAAGAATCGAGCTAGCTACTTGCCTTATTTTTATATATGTGTTAGGACTGAAGCATATGACATATTTATCTTGGTTGATTTTTTGTCCAAAGGCCTTCTCTTAAACATCCAAGATTTGATGTAGCTCCATGGCCTCGTCCTGACTCTCCCATCCTAGAATCAGATTGTAATCCGCAAATAATAAATGATCGATTCTGAGATCTCCTCGACATACTTGGATCCCCTGTAACATGTGATTAGCCCATGATCCCTACAACAGAAAAGAGAGCGCCTCAGCACACATGATGAATAGGTACGTGGATATCGGGTCACCTTGGTGAGGCCCCGTAGACGGCCGAAAAAATGATGTAGGTTGACCATTGATGAGAACTGTGTAGGAGACCGTCGATATGCACTAGAAGATTAGATGTATCCATCTTGCGGAGAACCCCATCTGCCTCATAATTTGCTCCAAAAGTTCCACTCAACTCGATCATAGGCCTTTTCCAATCAAGCCTGATCGCATAGCCTCCACACCTCCCCAATCTTTTATTTTTCAAAAAATGCATACTTTCCAAAACTTTAATTACATTATCAGTAATAGAGTGGTCTGGAATGAAAGCAGCTTGGGTCAATGATATAACACAAGGAAGAACCAATTTCAACCGATTAGTTAAGACTTTTAAGATCAAGTAGTATATCACGTTATATAAGTTGATCGGTCAAAATTGGAACACTTTCCTTAGGATACCTCGCTTTAGGGCATAGTGAGATATAAGTAGAATTGATCTCTATCAAATCCCCTTGTCCATTCAAGAAGTTGAGAACAAAATCTGTTACCTCTTATCCCACAATGGACCAGTGGATTTTGAAAAATTGAGCGTTAAGGCCATCCAGTCCAAAGCCTTATTAGATCCCAGTTGATGCAAGGCTGTTACCACTTCCGTTTCGCTAAAGGACTTGTCCAGCTCAGTCCTTCGCTCAACTGGCAAAATCATCGACCAGCCTTCAAAGTTCAAAAAGCTCTGTATAGGACTTTGTAATCATGCGCTCGATCTCTTCCCTATCTCGCACCCAGTTGTCATCTTCTGCATCCAACCCAGATGCTCGAGAATGACAAAAGGAGGTATTTTGGTCCCCTTAACTGAGTCAACTAGCCCTGGATCGTTGCACCCAGTAAGCTTCTTCCCATCCTAGCAGTTTGTCAAGATCACATTTCACACGGGAAATATCATCCATAAGTTCTTCAGACATTTGCTTCGAAAACAAGCCATCGAGCCTCTTCTGCTTTCTCTTGATGTTGTGTTTCATAGCAAGGAATTTTCGTCTACTTCATCTGAAAAGTGACATACCAACCCTATGTAACCTGTGCACTACTCCGCTTTGGCTCAGCTGCTCTGCCTCCCTTCCTCATGCTTGACTAACTAGGATTGCATACTCCGGATCTCGATCCCAGGTATTCTCATAGCTAAACAATTTCTGACCCCCTCCACTAACCTATCCCATCTCAATATTAAGACCCTTCCTTGGGATGATTACAATCAGGTGATTAGATGAAGCTGTCGGGGTGTTCAGAACTTTTGCCAATGGAAACAGCTCCAACCATGCCAAGGATGCAACCACACGATCCAGACGCTCCCACACCCGGCATCCACCTCGAACCCGTCAAGCCCATGTGAAGCAAGGACCAGTAAATCCCATGTCTATCGGACCGTAATTCTCAAATATTTCATGAAAATCAGCCATCAATCGTGGATCTCTGGGAACACCTCCCTGCTTTTTCTATTTATAGATTATTTTGTCAAAGTCACCACCACAAACCCACGGTAAATTCAACTCCTAAGCCAAATCCATAAGCGTCCTCCAAGCTCCTCTCCTTTGATTCAAGACTGGCTCCCCATATACACCCGTAAATCGCCATGCCAGCCGTAGCTCATTAGCCTCCACAATCGCATCTATAAAGTTCGGACTGAAGCTCCGAAATACCATATTAATCTCCTCTTTCCATAATAGCATGAGACCAACCCCATTCCCTCTCCCTTCAGCTGCCACCCCACAACCACACCGTAGCTTTTGCTTCGACTACCTCAAGTTATTCTGACGCAACCTTGTTTCTGAAAGAAAAATAAGGTGGGGAATTTCTTTCTCAAAGCAATAGCTTGAGCGAACAAACTGTCCAGGCATTCCCTAGAGCTTGACAGCTCCACCATAACGTCATTTTAGGCGTGGCCTCTTCGGAGAAGCTCTCGAAGGTGGCCGTTTCCATACCATTATTGTCCGGTGCAGTCGTCCTCTACTCATCGTCAGCCCTCTTCTTCTTTTCTGGAAGATTTATGATATCCACAATATAACGTTTGACTCCGATTGAAAGCAGGTGATCTTCAGAATAGTCCATTGGCCTTAGGTCTTGCTTACTTCTAGGCTATGTCAACTTCTTTGGAAGTTTTTGAGCCATGCCAAGGCCCATCAAATTTTCTTGGCCGGACTTGAGTAATACAAACTTAAACCCATCATGGCTAAATATTTCCACCCCACGTTTTCTCTCTCTGCGAATTTTCAATCCATTTTCGAAGCTGCTTCCTCCCTTCCCTGATTTTCCTTCTCCAAATCCTTCCCATCTGATTTGCACTTGTTGTTAGGGTTTAATCGTGCCATGGGAACCATTAGAACCATTGATTTGATCACTCATGGTGATGAATTTCCAGATTTGAAAACTGAGATGGGCACTGTTCATATGAGAAATCACAGATCCAGGATCTTGAATCCTGCTGCTGACCACAAAACCCTGGATCTGAACCAATTTGTGGCCAAAGAACCGATGAAATCCATACAACAGCAGCTTCGAATCATTCCTGGAGTCACTGATTTGGGAGCTAAGATGAATCTGGGTACTATTCATATGAAGAACAATAAAGTTGGGATCTCAAGTCCCAGTGCTGAGCTTGCTCCACACCCTCAACCAGCTGGAATTGAGCTCAAGGATCCTTCCATGAGGCCTAGAAATGATGTTCGCACCACTGCCCAACGTGATTTGGAAGGGAGAACATCAGATCTGGCCACGAACACGAAGAATCCTAGCTTGGCTGCGATGAAGAGATCTTCGAATCTGATTCACAAAGGACCTCAACCGGCTGGAATTGAGCTCAAGGAACCTTCTAATGCGCAGGCAGGACAAGCCCATGGCTTCAAATTCAGAACTCGGGATCAATTTGTAGCTCGAGGGAGAAGCAGACCTGCGCAGGGAAGAACTGTTCAAGCATCAACTGCTGTTAATGGAATGTCAAGGCCTGTCAATGGGTCCTTTGTGAGACAGGGACGAACATTTGCCTCTCTGGTAAATTCGAACCCCTTGGAAAGGAAACTAAAGCTTTCGTTTGTTGAACCTGTGAATGACGGGAACCACCAGCTGTTTGAACCTTCAACTGAAGTGATTGAGGAAGCCACTAATAAGTGGAAGGATTACCTCGTTGGATACTTTATTTCTAGAAATCTGAATGCTAGTGTGGTTGAGCGAGCTGCCAAGGGTTATTAGGGCAAACTGGGGCTTGGAAATATGCTTGCGGATGCGTCTGGTTTTTTCTTCTTCCAGTTCCCTGATCCTAGCACAAGGTAGAGAATAATTAAAGGTGGTCCGTGGCTGTTTTATGGACGAACTCTTGTACTGCAGCAATGGACTCCCGACTTGGTATTATGCAAGCAACAACATGATATGATTCCTCTTTGGGTTCGAATTCATTGGGTTCCCTTAGCGTTATGGACGGGAGCTGGGCTAACTGGTATTGCTAGCTTGATTGGCAAACCTTTGTATGCTGATTCTTTCACGGAAGAGATGACTAAGATAGCCTTCGCTCGAATATGTATTGAAGTGAATACTATCAAGGCCCTGCCTAATTATGTAACGATCAGACTTGGTGGAAAGGTGCTAAGGTTAAGAGTTGATTACCAATGGAAACCAGATGTATGCCCCAAATGTTGTGTGCCTGGACATGTATGCAGACCTGTGGAAGAAAATCGGGGAGCTGGCCTTCCTGCAAATAAGGACCAAGATAAGGGAAAATCTGTACTGGTTGAGAACACACAGGGCACAGGTGAATCTGAGGGTTTCACCTTGGTTCGCAGGAAAAGGAACTCCAAGGGCACTCTTGTTATACATGATGTTAATCAGGTTATCTATGAAGCTCCTAAAACTAACACTGTTGCTATGATTGATTCCTCTACAGAGCCTAGTGATGAGGATGATGACGATGAGAGTATTGAGGAGACATATGAGGCGGATGTT